>RJWJ010013378.1:0-40002 GCA_004363605.1 Indri indri
CCCACATCCTCGTCTCTGGCCGGGCCTTGGCTGTTTCTGCTTGCTTGGGTGAAGGGGCCATCTGTCCGTCTAGCCATCTGTCTTGTGTTGTGGAAAGGTTTGGGCGCCGTCTCTCGAGGGCATGAGGGAGAAGGGGGCAGAAGAGGTGTCCTTACGGTGTGGGGCATCTTCGAAGGCCGGGGCGAGGAGTGGGGGGGGGCTGTGGCTCTGATTGCAAGCGATACCCCTTTCACCCTGCGAAGTGACAGGGACTGCTCTGGAGGGAGCCTCCCCGTGTCTCTCTCTGCATCCCGCAAAGAAGGTGATTTTTGGCTTGGGGTGGGGGGACTCGGACAGGTAAGTGCTGGGTGTCGGGTGATACACTCTGGTGGGGGACATGACGCTGGGGCACCTCTCCTGACAGTGGCCCCTCAGAAGGGGCACACATCTCATCTGTCACCCTCCTATAGGAGCACCCAGACAGTTAGCAGGGTAGGGCACACCAACAACAAGCACCTGAGAGCTACCCTCTCAGAGTCACCCACCTGGGGGCCATATATCTGTAGTGACCTGTCTTGGAGGGTAGCTCCTGCAAAGCACCCGTAGGTGGGGGTTTTCACCTCTCACCGTCACCCTTATGCACACCCCCTATGGTCACTTTGCTAGGGACACCAGGGGAGTCACTCGTGACCTCCCCCTTTGCCCAGAATGGGGACAGAGGGCCGGAGGGGGGAGTCGGGGCTGGGTGGGGAAGAAATTGCCCTCCCGGGTGGTTTCTCATGATTTTTCTTCCCAAGGGCCTGCAAGGAGAGCGAGGCCCCACGGGCCTGACGGGAGACAAGGGGGAACCGGTAAGAGGAGGTGGCCGGGCGGGAGAGGCAGAGCCCTGGGAGCCAGAGGCTGGGCCCCGAGGGGCGGCCGCCCGGTGAAGGTTGGGAAGTGGATCCTTCAGGAACGCTCTGCCCCTCTGCCCTGACTCCCTCGGCGTGGGGTCTTCACACACCCTCAGGATCAGTGGAGGCTGCAAACCCCCTCCTCGCCAGCATCCGTGGGGTCTCCTCTCCCCTCTGCCCGCAGCACCGGGCGTGCCACTTCCACCCCTCCTCCCTGGTCCCCGCCGCCTGCTCTGGGCCTCCTCTGGCTCAGCTCCCGGGGTCCTGGTCACGCAGGGGCTCGTCCTCCAGCCCCAGGTCTGTGGCGGTGGTCATGGCTGAGGGAGCCTGGGGCTGGGGGAAATGGCCCAGGGTGGCTGTGCTGGGGGGGGGCCAGTGCCTCCTAGATGACAGGTCCAGATGTCCTGGCTGTGGCCACCTTTTCACCCGGGGAGGGGGAACAGAAATGTTGGGGGATGGTCTACCATATCTGCCTTTCTTTGCAGGGTCCTCCAGGGCAACCTGGTTACCCAGGTGCCATGGGCCCCCCAGGACTGCCTGTGAGTAAGGGGACCCTGGCTCTGGGAGCACCAGACGGGACTGGGCTGGGTGTCCCTCAGCAGACTCCCCTTCCCAGGCATTTCGGCCTTGGCCTCTGCCGGGCCATTCGTGCAGCCCCCACTGTAGGCCCCCTGGGTGGCACGGCTTGGCCCCACAACTCTGCCTTGCAGGGTGCCAGACTCTCAGAGCACCCTGCAAGTCCCAGATATGCACGAACTGAGAGCTGTCTCCTTAGGTGGTTGGGAGAGCTGGGAGACAGCTGGGAGGCGCCACCCCCCACAGGAGCCCCCTGGGTGGACATGCCCCCATTTTCCACGGAGGGCCACGGTGGCATGGGGGGTGGGAGGCTTACCCTCCCCAGCCGTACTCCTCTGTGCCATCTGCCTCAGAGCCAGCGTGGGTGCCAGCTGCAGTCTCCACCCCTCGCATTAGCGCCGTGACTGGCTGGCCACAGGGCTAATTCTGCTCTCTCTTTGCGGCTTGTCAGGGCATCAAGGGGGAGCGCGGCTACACGGGGCCAGCGGGAGAGAAGGGGGAATCGGTGAGTGGCAGCTCTGCGGGGGCGGGAGGAAGGGCTTCAAACAGAGCCGCCTCTGCCCGCCTCTGCCACCGCCACCGCCACCGCGGGCTGGAGATTTCCTAGCAGCCTGCGAAGGAGGAGTCGTGACCCCTGCTCCCCCTGCCCCTGAGCCAGCCTAGTCGCTCCAGCTGCGGCTGTGGCAGGCAGCGTGGCTGGTGGGGCTGGTGGGGCTGGTGGGGCTGGTCACTGCAGAGGCGAGGGGGCAGGAGAATCCCAGTGGTTCGGTTTGTGGGGGAGGGGGCCAGGAGTCAGCCAGCAGAACTCCTCCTCCTCCTCCTGCAAAGGAGGGCCTGGAACTCCAGCCCCAGCCCCACCGATGGCCTCCATCCCCAGCAGAGTCACTCTCCACAGAGCCAGGGCGTGCCAGGCCCCAGGCTGAGCGCAGGAGCTGGGCTATGACCAGAGGATTCTGAACCCCACAAAATGAGGAAGTGACATGACTCACCCAGGGTCCCACAGCTAGTTAGTGAGTTAGTGGTAGAACCTGGACTTGAACCCAGGTCTGTCCTGGTGACAAACCTCACAAGCCCCAGATCTGGATCAGCCAAACTGGGACTGGAGTCTTACAAATGCACCAAGCGCAGTGAGGCCTCAGCGGGATTCAGCAGACACTGTCACGCATTTATTCAATAAGTGCTCTTTCTCCTGGTCCTGCGGGTGCCGGGCTCCTGAGGACACTGCGGCGAACAGAGCAGGCAGGCGCACCCTTGCCCTGCAGTGGGGGAGGCGGACAGCAGAAGAATGAACCAGTACCTGTGAATGAGGGGCCCCATGGAGGACACAGGGCAGGGTCAGAGGCTGCAGCGGGGTGCAGGGTGCCCTTAGACAGAAGATCAGGGAAGGCCACTCTGAGGAGGTGGCCTTTGAGCTGAGATCTGACCGCAGGAGGCAGGGGGCTGTGTGGTGGTCTGCACTAGGGAATCCCAGGGGGAGAGGCAGGGAGTGGGAGGGTGTGTGCCCTGCAGCAACAGCCAGGAGCCAGGACACCTCGAAGGGCTCGGGAAGGGAGGGCATCCCAGGTAAAGAGACAGCCGTGCAAAGGCCGGGGCTGTGAATGCACAGTGCATGCTCAGGGGCTGGTGGTCTCACTGAGCAAGGCGGAAGAGAGGAAGGGAAGAGGGAATGAAGTGGGAAAGGGTGGCTGATGCCAGATCACAGGCCGCCTCAAAGACCAGCCTTGGTGGAAAGCGTGCACCTCATTCAGTTGGCAGAGGGAGCCACGGAAGGTGTTTGAGCAAGAGAGTGACACATCAGAGCTGTGCTTGAAGAAGAGAAGATGGCAGCCCTTTGCTGGCGGGCTTGGAGTGAGCCGGGAGGTAGCAGGGCGAGTTAGGGGGCTGGTCCAGTAGCTCAGGCACTAGAGGGGGAGTCCGAACGAACAGGCGGAGGAGTCCTGCCAGCTTGGGCAGCCTCTGCTGCATGCCCTGCCTCCGCTCTGTGCCTCCTCCCCATTCTCCCCTAGGCAGCATGACTGATTCTGCTCCTTTGTGTCCCCAGGGCCCCCCAGGATCCGAAGGCCTCCCAGGTCCCACGGGCCCCGCGGTGAGCGAGGGAGGGGGCGGGGAGGTGTGTACGTGGACTCCCGGTCCTGCCCGGGCTCTGAGCACAGGATTGGATTGCAGCTGCATTGCTCTCTTTGGGTGACAGGGTCCCCGTGGAGAGAGAGGACCCCAAGGGAACTCGGGTGAGAAGGGTGACCAGGTAAGTGACGATTGGGACCTGGCTGGGGGGAGGTAGGGAAGGGGCAGCTCTAGCGTCCCCTTGAGTTGTGACCTCCCACCTGGTGCCCAGAGCCTCACCTGCCGGCTGTCTCAGGCAGACCGGAGGGCAAGGGCCATGGGCTTGAGGCTGCCTCACCCGTCACTCTTTCCACCTGGGCAGCCAGGCAGGAGAGAGGGGGTGGCACAGCACACTGTCACTTGCTTCTTCCCCTAGGGATTCCAAGGCCAGCCAGGCTTTCCGGGCCCGCCGGTGAGTGAAGGCACAACGCAGGCTCTGTGTGATGTGGTCCCATCGGGAGCGGTGGCCTGACCAGGCCAGGCTGGGGGAGGACGGTCCTGGGGAGGAGGGGAAGAGGCAGGGGAGGAACAGCCTGGGTGGCCAGGCCTGGTTCCAGGAGCCAGACCTGGAGAGCAGGGCCTCCTGGGTGGGCCCCAGCCCAGCGGGTCAGGCAGACGTAATGCTCCTGGGTGGTGTTTCTAGGAAGCCAAAATGAATCACTTTAACAACAGTGCAACACGCACAGGAGGAGGAAGGAAGGGGAGCTCCTCCTCCAGCCCCGCTTTTATTTCCGCTTCCTCCTTTGTTGGTATAGGGTCCCCCCGGATTCCCAGGCAAAGCTGGAGCACCTGGTCCGCCTGGCCCCCAAGCAGAGAAGGTGAGCAGGACCCCAAGTTGGCCCAAGTCATGGATCTGAGCCATGCAGCTCCCATGCCGTGCACCCCTCCAGCATCAGACCTTCAGGAAATTCCAGGACTGATCCAGTTGTAACAGGGCTGGGGAACGAGGTCTCTAGGATGTGCTCAGTGACTGCTGGATGGCAGCAGGGGCTGCGGCAGACCAGTGGGCTCCTCGGGACAGGACGGCCACTGGGCCCAGGATGCATAGCAGCCCAGGGCGTCAGGGAGCTCAGGGAAGGGGGAAGAACTGCTGAGACTGGGAACCCCCAAAGGAGGACACCAACCTGGAGGAAGAGTGGCCTCCCTCCTGGGCAGCCATGCTCAGGCTGTTCCCAAGGGCCCAGAGAGGGCAGGGGAGCCCCCACACTGGCTGCCTTGAGTTTGGCTTGATCAGCTCTAGAGACGTGGCTCCACCTGGGCTGAAGGGGCTGAAGTCCCTGTCTAGGCCCAACTTCTGGGCTCTCTATAGTGCCAGGTGGTGGTATACAAGGCCCCAAGATTAACTTCTGAGCTTGGGGTGCAGGGATCGGGGCCCAGAGGGAGGGGCTCTTTCCTCTGAGAGTGCACACATTAATTTCTCACTATACAGGAGAGGAAACTGAGGTCCAAAAGGCTGGGGGCAGGCTGGGCGCAGTGGCTAACGCCTGTCATCCTAGCACCCTGGGAGGCCGAAGCGCTTGAACTCAGGAGTTCGTGACCAGCCTGAGCAAGAGCAAGACCTTGTCTCTACTAAAAATAGAAAGATTAGCTGGGCACTGTGGCCCTCATCTGTACTCCCACCTACTGGGAAGGCTGAGGCAGGAGGATCACTTGAGCCCAGGAGTTTGAGGTTGTGGTGAGCTATGATCACGCCACTGCACTCTAGCCTGGGGCAATAGAGTGAGAGTCTGTCTCCAAGGCTGGAGGCAGCCCAGGGGCACACAGCGTGTTAGCAGCACAGCTAACTTCCCTCCCAGCTCCAGGAGCGCCTGGGTCCCTCACTACCTCCCCGGAGCCAGTGCCCATCAGCTGTGGTTGGGGCGGTGGTGGTTGCCAGCTCCCTTCCCTCCTTCCATTCCCTGTGAAGGACCTAGGTGGCAGCCCCTGCTCTCCTTAGGCTGGTCATTGCAGGGAATCCCAAACCTCTGGCCAGTGGTTCTCCATCCAGACTCCCAGTGGGGGCTGACTTTGGCCGGGGCTGTGCTGACCCCTCCTGGTGGATGGTGGCATTACATTGCCCCCTGAGTTCTTTTTCCCCTTTGCCAGGTCTCTAGCAGGATCCCTTCCCCTAGACCACCCCACAGCCACTGATCCAGGCAGCCACCCTGTCCCCACTGGGAATGCAGCAGCCCTCCAGCCCCAAGCAGATAAAGCATCTTGCCTCCCCTCCTTTTCTGGTAAATGTTCCAATTCATGCATCCGTTCTCATCACTCCCCTGCTTTGAACCTTTGATGGCTCCCTAGTACCTGTAGCAGTTGTTTTCAGACTTTATTTTATAGTCCTTGAGCCTTTTTATCACACAAAAGCTCATACAAGGCCTCGATCTATAAAATAGATACAAGTGGAGTTGCTCTGGCTAAAACAAGGGTAGGGGTCCTAGAGACCACCCTCTGGGTCCCCACTTCATGGCCCCAGCTTTGAGGCTCCCCAGGAGCCCCCAGGGCTCTGAGAAATACAGTTTGAAAACCACTGGTCTGTGTGATAAAGTTCAGTATGGCATTCAGGGCCCTCACCAACCGGGCTCGGACCTGTCCCGCCCCTTCTCCCGCCCGCCCATCCCCCAGGCTCCCCTAGACACCCTGGCCAGGCCAGGCATGTGACTGCTTCCAAATCTCTATCCTTCTCTTATGTTCCCTCTGGCATGCGCTTTTCTCCTCTACCAGCCCAATCGCAAATGTCCTTCAGAGTCTAGCATCTAATGACTCTCTGTGGCACTTTCCCTGACTCCCACCAGAATGAGCAGCTCCCTCTTCTGAACGCTCCCAGCCCTTCCACACACAGCACATGGACCGTTGCTTTGCCTTGGATTGTGGCCGGTCCGTGACCCTCACTGGACTGTGTTCTCCTTGGGGACCAGGGCCACCCACTTTTTTCATCTTAGGGAATCAGAGCCCACATGGCCCTCAGCATGCTGTTGGGGCCCACTGAACATGAGCTTTCAGTTCAGCACACGCCACTGAGCAGCCACCACACCAGCCCCTGGGTCGGCCCTGAAGATGCTCTGTCCCTTCCTGATGGAGCAGTGAGGAAAGGGGGACGCTTTGCAGATGAAGACAGAGCCTCTTGGGGAGGTGGTGTAGAATCTATCCAGTTAGGCCAGGACCAAACTGGGTCAGAAGCCTGCTGTCCTGGTGTCCAGTAGTCACCAGAAGCCCTGGCCCAGGCCTAGCCTCCAAGGGTGGGGCAAGGCCCTGCTGACTTTGTTGGGGGGCTGGTTTCCAGGGCAGCGAAGGGATCCGAGGCCCGGCAGGCATGCCTGGTTCCCCTGGGCCACCAGGACCTCCTGGGATTCAGGTGAGTGTATGCCCTTAGCCTGGCAGGCATGTGGAGGCGGGTGTGTGTGAGTGCATTTGCATACATGCATGCACATTGTGAGTGTGCACGTGCGTGTGTATGTGCGCTAGGGGTGGGAGTTGGTGGGGGTGTGGAGAGAGTTGAGGGGCTTGGTCAGGTCTCCTGTCTCCCAGGACCTGGCACAGGTGTGCAGAAATGCCCTTTTCCTGTTTGCAGGGCCCGGCCGGGCTGGACGGCCTGGATGGGAAGGACGGCAAGCCCGGCCTGCGGGTGAGACGGGGCGCCGGGAGAGCAGGCACCCCTCCTCTCCCTCCTTCCCCAGGAGCCAATCAAGGGAACCCTGAAGAAAGGCACTGGAGTGTCCCCTCTTTGTCAGGGGTGGCCCTGCCTTCCCTCTGCCTGTCTCCCACTGCGCCCACCTCCCTGATGGCACCAGAGCCCCTCGGTTTCCCAGTTCTCCTAGCGCCCTTAACCAGCCTAGACGAGCTGGGCCTCATCAAAGGCCGCAGTGACGGGAATAAATTTATATCCAGAAGCTCAGGCAACTGAGGGAGCTCGGCTGGGTTTCAGGAAGAATCAGGCTGCAGACGTGGAAGGACTGGAGCAAGCCCTGGGTCTTGGGTCTCGTTTTGCTGGGGGCCTCGGCAAAGGGCGGAGCATCAAGGTCAACCCCCTTCTGTACCCAAAAGCAGGAAGAGTATGGCCTGGAGAGGGGCTGGGCTTCGCTGAGGGCCCACAGGCAGTCAGAGGCCGGGCCAGGCTTGAGTTCTTCCCTCTGCCCCGTGTGACAATCCCTCTGTCCTGGGACAGCTGGGGAGGGATTGGGTGGGGGCACAATGTGGCAAATGACTTGGGTACGAGCTGTATAAAGCTCTTTTCTCATGCCCCTGGTCTCTTTCCCTAGGGAGACCCTGGTCCTGCTGGCCCCCCTGGACTCATGGGACCCCCGGTAAGTGGAGCTACAGGAGTTGGGAGCTGAGCAGTTGCGGCCTCTGCCTGGCGGGGGTGTGGCATCCCCAGTCCAGGCCCTCTGAGGGCCACGTTTTCACATGGGATTGGTTTGAGTTGTTTAACCTGAGGGAGGAGTGGGAAGAGGCCCCTGGCGAGGGCCACGAGGGCTCCCTGCTTTTTCTTCCAGGGCTTTAAGGGGAAAACAGGACATCCTGGCCTCCCAGGACCTAAGGTAAGAGTCCCCTCTGCCACGCAAGTTTTCTCTGCTATCCTGAAACCCTGACCCCAGACACCCATGGCAGCCTAGGGGTCGGGGTGGAGGTGCCACCTACCCCTTGGCTGAGAAGCCATCCCCGCATCCGAGCCTCCTGAGGCCACCAGTGCCTGGCAGACTGGGTCGGGGCTTCGCTGCCTACCTGGCAGGGCCCTTCTGCTGTGGGATTGGCTTGGGGTGGGGGTGCCATGTGAAGGTCTGGTGAGCCCCAGCTGCCCCTCTCTCTTCTAGGGTGACTGTGGCAAACCAGGTCCCCCTGGCAGCAGTGGCCGGCCTGGAGCGGAGGTAAGGTCCAGGGACCTCACACCGCCTTGGGTTGGCCTTTGGGCTCTGCTGAGTCTCCTGCTCACTGGCCACGTGGCTGCCTTCTCTCCTCAGCCCCCTGGGGGAGGTTTCACCCACCCCTGCACAGCTCGAACTTTCTCCTTCCTCTCAAGGGTTGTAACTGGTTCTGCTCCCTAAGGCTGTTCGGTCACCAACCTAAAAAGGCAGGGCCTGGCCTATGCAGGCCAGGGGCTGCGCTTTCTCTGCCCAGCAGTTCTCATGGGGCAGGGCTGGTCCCTCGGGCCCTGGAGGGCTCGGGTCTGGAGGCTGGGACTTGGCCCGGTTCCTCCGGCCATTGGCTTTCCCACCTGCCCTGCTCAGCCCTCTCCCACCTCACAGCCACGTGCGCACAAGTCAGTCCATTTCTGCGTCACCTCTTCCTTTTTCAGGGTGAGCCTGGTGCCATGGGACCCCAGGGAAGACCCGGCCCTCCCGGCCATGTTGTGAGTTAAACTGTTTTTGTCTTTGTCCCTGCGAGAGTCGGGATTCTGTCGGGGGTGGGGGTCCAGCTGGGATGACCTGAAAGAACTGACGAGAGGAGCCGCCCCAACCATGAGCGCCAGGAGGGGTCCTGGGCTCACCCAGTTCTGTGCCTCCCAGGTGTTCCACCATTTTCTTATTTTCTGGGCACATTCAAGTTCATGTATCAGATGAAGGTCACTCAGTTAGTCAACAAATGATTACTGAGCACCTGCCCCGCACCAGGCACTGTTCCAAGCATTGGGCAACAGCAATGAGCAAGACAGACAAGGTCCCTTGATGTCATGGGGCTTTCGGGCAGACACAACAAGCAACTAATATGATGTTAGAGGGAGGGACAGGGAGGGGACTTCAGAGGAACCCTTACTGGAGAAGTGACACTAGAGCTGAGGCCCGAATAAAAGGAGGAGCCAGCTAGTGAGCGTGGGGTGGGGAGTCCCAGGCAGGGGGAAGCTGGGACAGGGGGCCTAAGGCAGGGAGGAGCTCGGCGTGTTTGAGGAACCCAGGAAGGTCAGCGTGGCTGGAGTGTGGTCTGGGGACGGTGGGAGGGGGAAAGGAGAGCCGGCCTGGTGCTGGTGGCGGAGGCCTCCAGCGGCGCGGCCAGGAGCAAGGCAGGGCGCGCCCATGGGCGCCGTGGCTGCGTGGCTGTGCTGGAGCAGGGCAGCGTGGAGAAGCTGGGATGTGCTGGGGGTGGAGGACCTGCTGGTGACCAGATGGGGGCCGGCGGAGTGGTAGAAAGAGGGGAATCGGGATGACGCCTGCGTTTGGCTTGGACAACTGGGTGAGTAGGTGGTGTGTTTACTGAGACGGGGTGACTGGGAGAGGATGTTTATTAAGCAGTAATGAATTTCCCATCTCCTTTACTCATCGGTAGCACAGACGACTGCCAGGCGCACCTTTGATCAGTGTGACAGACTGAGCTGATAGGCTCTGAGGAAAGCGAAATGCTAGCGTGTTGTCGCAGCCCCATTGAGGCTGGCTGTGTAACTTCCAGGAGGCTTTTGGAAATGTTAAAAATAGTTCATGACCAAAAAAAGGAATTCTCAGGTCCCCATACTATTTTTATGCATCTCAAGGGGTCTGGGGCCCTGGATTGGGATGCCAGGTCTAGCCTGGTCCCCCTCACATTATAGATGAAAGACAGTGTCACACACTCTGAATTGTAGCCCCGTTGCAGACTCAGCAGGGGCTGGGGACGAGGTGGGTGCAGGCCTCCCCATCTCATCTCTGTCCAGCCCGGTCCCCCTGCTGTGTGACAGTCCCGGTGCTGGGCATTTCTGTCCCAGGAGACCTGAGATGAGTACAACAGAAGCCATGGCCTCTGGAGCTTTCTGTCTGCGAGTGTGGAGGGAAGCCCTCTGAGACACACCCTTGTGCCCTGGGATTTAGAGAAGGTGTCACTCTGGCCAGGGTTTGAGCTGTGCCTCAGGGGCACAGATGTGGACCCAGAGGTTGGGGAGGGAGTTTCAGATGCTGCCACAGCTCAGGCAGGAGGGAGCAGCCACATGTTGGAGTCTCACTGCTCTCTGGTGTCAGCGGCAGCAGGAAGCCAGTGGGCCCGAGTGCCACCCTGGAGCTTGTCCCTGTGGATGTTGGGGTGGCTGCTGAGCCCCTGCCCTCACCCCCGCTGGGCCTGGTCTTGCCTCTTCCCTAGAACAGCAGGAAGTGGCTGCCTTTGGGGAAGAAGGGGTCTCACTCCAGGCCAGGCAGTTAACTCCCTTTGCCCTCTGCACTTGGCCTCTGGCGGTGGCTCCCAGATCAGTCCCCCTCAACACAGCCCCAGATGCACCACTCAGTGTGGGGAGGCAGGCGGGTCCCCAGCCTCAGCTCTGGGCACAAATCATCTGGCAGAAGCTCAAGTGCAAGGCCAGAAGGGCAGGAAGGGTTTCAGAAGGAGAACAGAGCTGCTGAACTTCAGGGCTTGTTCCTGCCGCCAGGCCCTCCACCTCCTGGGGGCTTGTTATTAGAGCCAGTTTCTATCCCACTGACTCTGCTCTCTTTAGGGGCCACCGGGGCCTCCAGGCCAGCCAGGACCGGCTGGGATCTCTGCCATGGTGAGTGACACGCTCCCTTCCTTGTTCCCTCCCAGGAGCTCCACCCTGCTCTGCTGTGGCTCCTTCAGAGGAAGCCGGAGGGATGCAGGACAGTGTATCCCGACCCCTCCTTCCCTGGCATCAGCCTCTCCTGTCTCCAGATAGCTCCCCTTCCAGGAGGTGGTGAAGGGCTTCTGAGAGGGCTGGAGGCCATCCCAGGGTCCTGCCGCAAGTTCAGGCAGCGCCACCTCCTCCTCTGGGGCCTGGGAGGTGGGGGACATGGGTCCGTCACACAATGGGGTGTCTGCCTCTGGCTGTGTGTGTCCGCTTCCCCCTCTTCCCGCCCCCTCACCATCGCCCTTCCTGTTCTCTAGGGCCTGAAAGGAGACCGAGGAGCCACCGGAGAAAGGGGCCTTGCAGGCCTCCCAGGCCAGCCTGGCCCTCCTGGCCACCCTGGCCCCCCGGTAAGACCCCACGTCTGTGGCACGGCCGAAGGGGAAGGGGTCAGTTGGCTGAAGGGCAGCGGAGCTCAGCACCGCACATCTGGGGTCTCCAAGGAAGGAGAGGCTGTCAGCACGGCCGGAGGCAGGGCACGTGCGCCTGAGGATCGCGTCATACTTGGAAGGACAGGCCCTGTACGCCAGGGCTGTGCCAGCTGCACACAAGGTCACTGCCTCTGACCACGCACCAGCATCCACCTCGTGCAGACCCCTCGTCTGGGTGTCAGACAGCGGAGACTTGTCCCTGTCTGCCCCTGCCCCTGCCCCAGGGAGCTTGTCTGCAACCACAGAAAATCTCTGTAAATGTCAGGAACCAGAAACGCGGTGCTGTTGCTGTAACTTTCTGAGCCTTCGGAAACCACGACTTGGTCTCAGCTAATGTTTGACACTCAGAGCGATGATGTATTGATCACCGGCCGTGTGCTGAATGGTGAACTAAGTGCCTGATGCACACTTAGTCTCAATCTGCACTGCAGCCCCGTTTAGTAGACACGATTGTCCCCGTTGTACAGGTGAGGACGCCGAGGCTTAGCAAGGTTACGTAGGTTGCTCAGAGTCCCACAGCTAGTGAGAGGAAGAGCTGGGACTTGGTCCCTAGCCTGCCCGATTCCAGAATTTATGTCCTTAGCCACTCTGCAAAACTACCTCTTTCAGAAGTTCCAGACATCGGGTGGAACTGGTTTGCCAGACTCAGGGATGAAAAGTCCTCTGGGAAACCTCAGGGACCCAGGTCTCCTAGCCCCGTCATGGGGCTCTCCACCAAGGCAGACTTTCTCTCTGGGAGCAGGAGCGATGACCCAGACCTGTGGCCTGCAGTGGGGCGGGGGCCAGGGGTGACTCCAGTCGGCCCATCTGCCAGGAGGGCCTGGTCTCACCATGCGGGCTGACTCTGCCTCCTGCCAAAGACCCTGCCTCCCTCCCTGCCCGCAGTCTCAGGAGCCTCCAGGGACCCCCGAAAAATCTACCCCTTGCCTTGCATTCGCAAATTCCTCTTCCCCAGCATCCCTCAGATGGGGGCTGGCCCCAGGAGGTGGCCTCTCCCATCGTGGGGAGGGAGCAGCTCAGGCTGGCCCCGGTCAATCTCTGGGACCTCACTGGCGTGCATGTGTTCATTCTGCAAACAGTAACGTGTACTCAGAGCCAGGGAGTGTGCAAGGTGCCGGATCCTAAGCGCAGAGCAAGGCAGGCTCAGTCTGTCCTTCCCTTGGAGAGCTCAGTAGGGGTGCAGCCGGGAGCTGTCAGGGTGGGGCTCTGGGACTAGGCTGCAGCGAGGGCTGGGGTCTGAGTTTCCACGGCCTGTGCCCAGAGTGTCAGAGGGTGAGGGCTGGAGGATCGTGGCTTCTTGGCGGAACCCAGTAGCCAAAGTGGGGCATGTGACACCAAACTGGGCTGGAGCTCATCATGTCTCCACCGTTCTCTACTCCCCAGGGGGAGCCTGGTGCAGATGGCGCGGCTGGCAAAGAGGTACCATCGTGCTGCTCTTCTCCTGTTCCTTGGGGAGACTTGTAGCCCCTCGCCTTGCCCTGACCCCTCTTCCTTCACTTGGCAACCTTCCCTGCACGTCCAGACTATCTCTGGGCAGATATACAGGAAACTGTTAACACTCGCTCTGGGAGAGGAATTGGGGACTAGGGGACAGGAGTGTGGGAGTGAGACTTGTTTTACCTTTTTTTTTTTTTTTTTAACCCTGTACCTGGTCAAAAAGAGACAGTAATATTAATAAACTCCAAACAAACATTTCCTGGGCACCAGCTCTTGCCAGGCCCTCCAATATGCCACAGACTGGCCCTCCCATTCCGACTTCTCCTCACCCTCCATCTGTGATCGGGGACAGCCAACGTGACCAAACAAGGCCGTGCCCCAGGGGACATCATTCTCCCTGCCAGCTGCCAGCCCCTCTGGGCAGGAAGGCCATCGACTGTGCTCACACAGAGCCCAGCTGGACGCAGCCAGGGCTAGGGTGGTCTTTCACGGCACCTTCCCCCACAGGACGCTACAGAGATGCCGCGCAGACTTGACCTCCCCCTTTCGCTTTCCTCTAGGGACCCCCTGGGAAACAGGGACTGTACGGACCTCCTGGTCTCAAGGTGAGTGGGCACCGGCTGGGCTCGAGAGGAGAAGCTCGTGAGCTGTTTGAGCCCATCTCCAAGTTACGACGTTAGCCACAGAGAGGAGACTTGGGAACGCCAGTGGGCAGGAAAAAAGTGGGCAGAACTTGGTGCAACCTCGTGTCTGAAGACTTCTCTCATGGGGCTTAGCTGTGATTGAGGGAATGGAAATCTCCAGTTCATTCCTTGTGGATCTATTGATTCATTCATTTTTTCATTCCACAAACATCCGCTTGCTCTTGCTCGTGTTGCAGGCCCTCTGTCCTGGCCATGGGTAAACAGAGGTCTCCGAACAATAGGTGCTCGCAGTAGTCTAGTCACATTCCCACTAGCATGTAGCAAGTTTTACAAAAGAAGGTTAGACACAGCGCTGTGGGGCCAGAGGAAGGGAGCACCCCCGTCAGCCCAGGGTGTCAGGGAGGCTGCGCAAAGAACTGGAACACTTACTGGAGGAGGAGGAGCACTGGGTAGAGATGAGGGGAGCGCATTGCAGGCAGGGAGGACCAAGGCAGCATGGCCGAATCACAGGATTATAACCAGTGAGGGCTGCCAGGAGGTGGGGACAGGGAGAGGAGGCTGAGGAAGGGACGATCAGGACCACATTGTGAAGGGCCCTGAATGCCTGGCCTAAGAATTAGGCCTTTGTCCTGAGGGCAGTCGGGAACCATCAGAACCTCTAAGCAGGGAGTAACGCCATGAGAACTGTCTTCTAGAAGGACCACGTTAGGGGCAGTGAAGCAGGATGACCCGTCAGGATGCTATGACCACAGTCCTGAGGGTGATGTCAGGGCCTGGAGGAGGGTGAGAGGAAGGGGCGTATTGCTGAGACATCGTGACACAGATTTGACAGCACTTGGTGTCCTGTCCTTGTAGGGGGATCCGGGATCTCCAGGACAGAAGGGCCAGGCAGGAGAGAAGGGGAGATCCGGCATGCCTGGTGGGCCTGGCAAGAGTGGCTCCATGGGGCCTGTTGGGCCACCGGGTCCTGCAGGAGAGAGAGGCCACCCTGGATCTCCAGGCCCCGCAGGGAGCCCTGGATTGCCCGGTGTTCCTGGCTCCATGGTAAGCGGGGAGGCTGGCGGCCATGGCACTGTCCCGTAGAGCAGGCATGTGGGGTGGAGCATGGGTTGTTTTAGAAGCTTCTGCTGACATTCAGCTTGAGAGAGCATGACTCCCATATAGGTGGTTCTTAACTGTGTGGGGGAGGGTGGGGTTAAGGGGTCCTCTCCCCAGAAAAATGCACTTACGCACAAAATATCTTGTACCACTTCGGGGTGCTTAGAACTTTGGATTAGGACTCTGTGGGAGGCTCCTGGGACCTTTGCCCTCCTCCCCATCTTTTATTTCCATAAAGTCTCTCCCAGGGGGAAAGCACCAGGCTTGGAAGTGTAATTGAGGCAGGTTTTCTTCTCTTTCCTCAGGGAGACATGGTGAATTATGATGAAATCAAGAGGTTCATCAGACAAGAGATCGTTAAAATGTTTGACGGTAATTGGGTGCCACCCGCCCTTCCTCGCCACTTCTCCGCCCTGCCTTGGCCTCCTTTTCCTGAAAGCTCAGTGTCCTCCCCCTCTCACCCCCGCACGCTTCTGGGCCTGGGGTTGACAGGCACATGTCCAATTATCCGTCAGACCTTCCTTGTCACCTGCTCTGTTCAGAGATGAAATGATTCCCTCCTGCCCGCCCCGAACCCCCACTTGAGCAAAGGAGACAGACAAGAAAATTGATATCAAACGAGTCTGCATGAAGTGAGCTCTAAATAGAGGGGCGAGCGGCCACTGGAAGAGGGTGGTGTGGGTTTATTTGAAGCTTTTTTTCTTTTCATTTGTTCATCCAACATTGATGTGCCAGGAACTGGGGAAAACACGGACCCAGTTTCTGGAAGGGGCTGGACTTCTTGCTTGGGAAGCAGACCTTGAACGCCAGGCAAGGAGTCTGGACTTTATTCTGAAGCCGGCGGTGAACCCAGGAAGGGTGATGGAGCAGAGATGCCATGGTCAGAGCTGCGCTTCAGAAGGGTCTCCGTGGAGGCCAGGACGCGGGACCCCACTTGGGAGACCACCCCCCATATTCCTTGTCCAAATGTCCCTCTGAAGAAAGGCTGCTTTGGACTCCAAGCTGGTGACCTGGCTGCAGCATCTGCAGTCCTTCGGAGTCCCTGGGCCACCCTGTGACCTGTCCTTTCCCTGTCTTGCAGAGAGGATGGCCTACTACACCTCCAGGATGCAGTTCCCCATGGAAATGGCGGCAGCTCCAGGACGACCAGGGCCTCCAGGGAAGGACGGTGCTCCGGGCCGGCCGGGTGCTCCGGGGTCCCCTGGGCTCCCTGGTCAGATTGGCAGAGAAGGACGGCAGGGCTTGCCAGGAATAAGAGGTAGCTCTGCCTTCTGGTTCCTGAGGGACACACATAGCTCTCTGGGGCAGGCCTGAGCATTCCATGTTGTGAATATGGAATTCGTGTGTATGTGTGTGTTTCAAGTAATCCAACTGGCTGTGTCATTTTTCTGCTCAGGGAAAAGACTTCTTATTTTATTTGTTTTGTCCCAGGATTGCCTGGTACCAAAGGTGAGAAGGGAGACATTGGTGTTGGCATTGCAGGAGAAAATGGTCTTCCCGGCCCTCCAGGTAAGAAAAAGCAGCATTTGAGACCACGAATCCAGAGCAGCAGGCACCCCCTTTCTTTCTGTTCCTTCTGTGACATGGTTCTGTTGAACTCCAAGTAACTACAGGCCAATCAACCACCATTTACTATAATGCCACTGTGGGGATCAGGGAGTCTCAGTGCCTGTCCCTACATCCTAGGCTGGGCTAGCGTGACGCAGTGGGAGGGAGCTGCACGTGGCCAGGGCCAGGGAACTTGAGTTCAAGTCCTGCTCGGCATCTTACTGGCTGTGTAACCTTGAAGAGGTTATTTATGCCCTTGGAGTCACTCTCTAAGATGCATGCTTAGCTGTACAGCCTGAAAGAGAATGGCCAAAGCCTGATGTTCCAGCTCTGAGCCCCAGCTGCTCTACTTACCAGATGTGCAACCTCTCTGAGCCTGTAGTCCTCATCTACAAAATTAGATAATAGCTCCTTTCTCAGGGAATTGTTGTGCAGATTCGATGAATAGTGCATGAAAGGCACTCAGCACCGTGCCTGGCACACAGAATCTTTCAATAAAATTAGCCAGTGGTATCGTCATTGTTAAATCAATGTGAAGATCAGATCGGGTCCTCATGAAAACATGAGGTGACGCGGGGTCTATTCATCATATGTCAGGTAGTGTTTACCGTGCCTGTTACTGCTTTTTTTCTTACGATCTGGGTCTCCTGATTTCCCTTCTGTGGCTCTTCCCTCCCTAGGTCCTCAAGGCCCTCCAGGGTATGGCAAGATGGGAGCAACAGGACCCATGGGCCAGCAGGGCATCCCTGGCATCCCTGGCCCCCCGGGCCCCATGGGCCAGCCGGGCAAGGCTGGCCACTGTACCCCCTCCGACTGCTTCGGGGCCATGCCCATGGAGCAGCAGTACCCCCCCATGAAAAACATGAAGGGGCCTTTCGGCTGAAATCCCCACCTGCCACCGGATGAAGGACTCCATTGGGAATAAATGGCCAAAGCTTACAGGACTCTGTGACGGGTTGTGAATGTTTTTGTTGTTTTTAATTGCTGTTAATATTTTTTAAATAATAAAATAAAGAAACAAGACCGGCTGCCATTCCCCTTCCAGCGGGGCTCCTCTGGTGCTGCAGCTCCAGCTCCCTGTCATCTTCCTTTTCTCGTTTGGTCCCCGGGTCAAAAATGGGCATTTCATCCTCGCGGCCTGTGGCCAGCCAGTGCAGCTGTGGGGTGCTGCTGCGCAGGATGCTGTCCTCTCCAGTGCTCCCGGTTCATCCTTTGGTCCTCTGCACCTCGTGCCTTGTCCTCCTCGCACACTGCTCTGGAGCTAGAGAAGGGGCATTGCTCAGCCTCTCCTGTCGAGGGAACCAGAAACAGGTTTGGAGTCCCTGCTCCCCAGTTATAAAGGCCCCTCCCTATTTGCTTCCCTAAAGAAACCAGTGTTTGGTACCCCACCCACCCTTCGCCCACCTGCTTCACTTCGTGAGTGTGACCCAAAGCCAATCCTGGTTGTGCCTTGGGAAACGCCACTCGGTGCTGAGGTGTGTTCATCTACCTGGAAGCCCCTCCAGGCATGCAGGCTTACGTTGATGCTCCAGTAATTCTGTGATTAGAAAACCTGTGCAAACAGGAGGAAAGATAGGCTCCGGCTCCTGGCCTAGGCGACCAGGGAATGCTTCTCTGGGAAATGAGATGGAACTTCCCGCCTGTACCAATGCGTGGCCCTGTCACCAGCTCTCCATAAGCACTTTGGGTAATGACTTTGTGGATTGCAGATGGCATCCTTTGTGATTCTTTGTTATTCTAATGTGTATGGTACTTTCCCTGTACAACCTAGCCTAGACCTTCAGAAACAGCCAGGTTGTATCAGTGCAAAGGGGTTGCAGGCAAGCCATGATCAGACCTAAGTTCATGGTCCTTAAAGTCCACTGGGAATTTGGTGATCTATCTGCTGTCTCCTTTTCTCTATGTAAAAAGGCTAGACATAAAAAAAAGACAGCCGACTGAACATTAAAAAACCGTTCTGTCTCAAGCTTCTTCTTTCTCCACTTTTCAGATCGCCTGTCCTTATGGGCTGGCTGCCCTGTGAGAGAGCAACAGGGCACTTCCAGGGGGATTTCCAAAGAAAGCCTTTTTACTGGCCCCAGCTTTCTGGAAGGTTTATTCAAGTTGGACAAACTTCAAAGGATCACAGAGCAGGCTCAGAAATGTACCCAAAGTCTAGATGCTTATCCAAACTGCCTGAAGCCTTCAAACCGGCTGTCAAATCTCTCCTGAGCTGGCATTCCAGCACATTTCTGAAAATTCCCTTCTCTGGTTGAGCCCCAAATACCAGATCAGCCTATTGATGGTTTTTCAGAACCTTTGCCCTATTTTTTTCCTGCCAGGAGCAGAGGTGTGCTGGCGGCCAGAGGAACGAAATCAGGCAGGCTCCTGAGCACGCCCGGGTGTCTCACGTGATGTTTTTAGATAAAGGAGGGGTTTATTCCTTTTTCATCCCGCACCAGCTATTCTCAGTTAACCCTGGTTCTAACACAAAACATTAAAAAGCAAATGCATCATCTTTGCATTGAAGTAGCAGCCAGGTTTTGGACAGGGGACGAGGACAGATGTTAAAGCACTCCCGTCGGAGGGCCAGCTCCCACTTTCGGGCCAGCCTGTGAGCGCTAACCGATGATGGGCTTCATGACTAGGGGCTTGTTGGCGTGAGTAGAGAGAAAGAGAAGCAAGGACCAGCTGTGGAATTGAGCAGGGTTGGCTTTGAAGGCCAGAGGGGAAAATTGCTATAAGGAAACATAAAACTCATCCCCTGTAAGGGTCCCCAGGGAATCAATCCTTACCGAGTAAATGACGCTTTCTTCAATTTTCTTCCTGAGTCAAATTCATGCCACTCTTAGGGGATTCTACGAAAGGCTAGGTTTAAGCTTTCATCATTTGAATGCCTGTCTCCCTGGAGTTTGAAATTGCTGTATTTTCTTGGACCATGAAGAACCAGATGGAAAGCTGAATTTTACAGTCGCTTCCGTTACTGTGGTCAGCAAAAAATCCATGGCTTTTCCCTCATCAGTTCAGGAGCTTGGTAGGCTGAAGACAAGGAAGGGAGGGGCACATGCCTTCCATTCCTCCCAGGCAGCTTTTTCATATTCCCGCCCTGTTACTCTTCTGTCTTCAGTTCTTAGTCTATTCCAGGCTTTTAAGGCAACGCACAGATCAGATTGCCAAAGTCTAACTTGATGAGTCCATTTCCTCTTCCTACTTTGTGCCAGGAACTGTACTAGACTATGCAGACCCTGAGGCAAACTAGACAGATATGGTCCCTGCCCCCACAGTGTCTGTGGGGAGAGCAGACAGTTAAACACGTACAATGAAGGCGGAGGACAGGGCAGGACCAGGTGCTGGGGATTGCACAGCCGGAGGACCAAACCGTGTCTGGGCAAAGAGAGATGGAGCAGGCAGAGGGAACAGCACGGTCCAGGGATGACTGGGTGTAGCAGGCTGAGTGACGGGAGACAGGTCAGTGTGGCTGGACTGCAGAGCACGCGCGGGGGAGACCCGGCGGGAAGTCACTGCTGGGTTTCACGCAAAGGTATGTCATGTCCAGTTTGCCTAATGGGGAGTTCACCGATGCCAGTGTGAAGAATGGACTGGAGGGTCCTTAATTTGAGAAACCCTCTGCTCTGTAAGATGGAGAAAAGGCTGCTGCATATTTATTTTGCAGGGAAAAATACCAAATTTGATGCTTCTGGAATTTAAATCTTCCTTTTTGTCATAGTATTTTCCTTTGTCACCAGAATTCGACAGAATCTAATTAGACTTCACATAGGGTCTGTTAACCCCTTGCAAGACTAGATCTTCTTTGTGGCTGTCCTGAGTAGTTTATGGGAATAGACTTTGTCAATGTGCTCCCCCTATGCTACCATAATGGAAGGGAGTGTGGCCAAATTGCCCTGTCTGCAGTTCTCATTTTTCAGTTGATTCTGCAGAAAGTTGAAAATCACCCTCTGATCCACAATACCCAACTGGAATTTAAATTTCAGAAATGGATCTGGTTGGAATCGAAGAGAATTAATTCCATAATAATTAGGTGGGTGTTGGTATTCCTTCTCAGTAAGCCATACCGGGGCTTGGTGCGGAGCCAGGAGGCCTCAGGGACGATGTGTCTCTAGGGGAGGCAATATTTTCCAGTGGATGGGCTTTTCATTCCCAAGCTCTGCCTCACCTCTAATGGGTCAACCACAGGGCTTCCATGAACTCAGGAAAGTGCTCTGTGCTCTAAAAAGGGCTGGAATCCAAGATTTCCCCTTTGGCTAAAACTGAAACAATAACAGGAACTTCCCCACCCACCTCTGTCTGCCTCAGGTAGTTGAGGTTTTAGAAATGAGTTGATTGTTTTTCAGTCTTTGGAAGATCCTGATCTCTCTCTTATCCAGCCCCCTCCAAAACAAACACACCTGGGTGTGCTGCAGGTCCTCAGAGGCACAGCCCTGGATGTCAGCTTTGGCTGGTCTCTGCCTGAGGGAAGATTTGGAAGCCTCTGCCCCCAAATAGCACAGACTTCCAACAGCAAACTCCCTTAAGAGCCCTTTGCTGGGCAGAAGGGGATGGAGGCAAAGAATTCTCATAGAAGCTGAATCCTCAGCACCTGGAACAAAGCCTGGCAAGTGGGGGGAATTCAAAAGGCTCACATGTTTGTGGAATAAATGAGCACATGTCATACGACCCAATCTGTAGGCCAGGTGTCACTATCCTCTCTCCCAGCCTTGAACTTCAGTCTGGACTGCAGGACGTCTTCCTTTCTGAGATTTTTCAGCTCAATGCCACCAATATTTTTTTGGACTGGGAGGTTATAAAGGTAAAGAAGACATGGCCTACTAATTATTAAATACTGAGTAATTAAAATGAGTGTAGACCTGAGTTCAAATCCAGACTTCTCCATTTATCTTTTTGCTATTAGGGAAGTCACTGAGCCTCTCTGAGCCTCAGCTCCTCATCATAAATGGGTAATAGCATCCTCTCTCAAAAGACTGTGATGAAAATTAAACAACACATAGTACTTAGCACAAATTTCAGCACCTTGTAAGCATTCAGTACATAATATTAATAATAATAACCACTATCATTTATTGAATTCATGCCAGGCACCACTCTAGGTGTTCGGGATAGAAGAATAAATAGGAAAAGAACAATTCTATAATATATGTAAACCTTACAACACACATGTAAACCTTAAAGAGGACAATTAATCAGTGACACCTATTATGAAAAAATACGATATAATGATATGCTAGATGACTGGATGTTGTGGGGGGCAGTGTACTTTAGATGTGGTGTCAAGGAATGCTCCCCCTTCCAAGAGGTGATATTTGAACTGAGACCTGGATAACAAGAAGGAGCCAACCAGTGAAAAGTCAAAGTGTTCTAGACAGAGAGGGAAGTGCTAATCCAAAGATATGGAGGCGGGAATGAGCTCAGCATGTTCCAGGGGTGGCACGACCAGGCCAGCATGGCTGGAGTGAATTGAGGAGGACGGTAATGGTAGGAAATGAGGCTGGAGACACAGGCAGGGTCTAGGTCATGCAGGACCATGAAGGTCATAAGGATGAGTTTAGCTTTTATTGTAAGAGTGATGGGAAGCCCCCGGAGTTCAAGCCAGGGAATGACATTTTTAGGCAATCACTCTGGCTGCCTTATAGTGAGGAAAAGAGTGAAAGCGACATTGGTCAGGAGGCTATTGTAGCGATCCAGGCACAGATGATGGTGTCTTGGACTAGCGTGATAGTGTGAACAGGGAGAAAAGAGCAGATGTGGGTATATTTTTGAACTAGAGCAAATGGAGGTGGGGAATTACATAGAGAAAATAGGATATACAAGAATGATCCTAGGATTTTGGCCGACTGAGTGGATTTTCTGAGATGAAGGAGAGGAATGGGTTTTGTTTTGGGGGAAAACATCAAAAGAGAACTCTTTGTACAAGGCAGGCTGGAATATGGCAGTGATAGCACCAAGTGCAGAGAGAGACTGGCAAGAGGGTGGCTAACTCTGAAGCTTGGGGGCACTGTGGGAGGTTTAGGTGAAGGATGAGATTGAAACTGATCCTTGTAGGACTAGAGATGGGAGGGCTGCTCCCTCTCTTCCAGAAGAAAGGAGTGGTTTGAGCATAACTCTAGGTATGAGGAGGTGCAATAGCTCATTTTCAAATTACATATTTGTTTCTGACAGCTAAGAAAACTGAGATTCAGGTCTCTAAATAACCTGCCCAAGGCCGTACAGTTAGAAAGTGACCCTCGCTCCAAAGCAGAGGTGCTGAATGGTGGAACTGAGCAGTACAGAGTGGAAGACAGGCCAGGGCTGTAAGACACGAGACTGGAAAGGTAAGCGTGGGCCAGACTGCGAAGGGACTGGAGGGCCAGGATGAAGAGAGTGGGCCTTACTTTGTAGTTGTGGATGAAGAGCACCATTGTAGGCTGTGCAATGGGCAAGTAGCACGACCAGCACTGTGATTCTGGAAAGTGCTTGGCTAGATGGTTAGATGGGCTGGAGTGGATAACACCTAATAACACTAATTTATTCATTCATTTATTTAAAAAATACAGTGTCAGGCGCTGTACTAGGTACTGGGGTTATAATGACAAGCAAAGCAGATACAGTCCTTGCCCACATGGAAGAACTTAACAAATAAATCAAATAAGCACAGAAACAAGTGCAGAAACTGAACCACTGAGTGGCACGTGTGTGGTGCTGAGGTCACCTAGAAATCAGGATTTAACCTACTATGGGAATCAATCTAGACTTCCCTGCTGAGAACTAGGCATCGTTGACCCTGGTTCTAGGCCACACTCTGCCACTAACCCACTGTGAACTAGGGCAAGTCACTGCCTCTCAATTTCCCCATATATGAAGAGTTACTAGATAATCTAATTTTCCTCCGGCTCTAACGGTTCGGAATTTTCTTCTTCAAACACCACAGATCTGTATCTCACCCCAAGGCTACTAAGTTGCATCCAGCGTCCTGACGTCAAAAGGAGTAACTCTGCCATCATCTCCATCCTTTCCAGGAGGCCTTGGTAGGTTCCCCGTTGTCGTGGCAACCACCTGGGCCCTCACCGAGCGGAAACTCGGAGTGACGACAACAATTACGCCACTATCATGCGTCCCATTTGCCAGGTTATAATATGGCCGCCGCAGCAATATCCGACCTAGGCTTCTCACTAAATATCCCGGCCTGACCAGCCCTGGGGCCTACTGCAGGTCAGGAAAGGGAGAAACAGGCGCGCCAGTACAGCCACCAGATTTCCGGAAGACTCCACCAGGTCTTTAGCGCCTCTGGTCTGTCTGGTAGGCACCCGCCCACTGCCCTGTACCGTCAGTTCCGTCGTCTTACTGCGCCCAAGATTGAGAGCATGGCTGTCCAATCAGGTGCGGTCCCGCCCCCAGGCCCTGGCGAGGGCGGGGTCTGAGAGCGCGAGGCCCCGCCCCTCGCAGGCGTGTGACGTCAGAGTCGCCATGGCCAGCTATCCGTACGGGCAGGTGAGTGCGTGAGGGGCCCGCGAGTCCAGCGAGGGCCCGTCCCAAGCCCAGGCCTGGCGCCCCCACACTCTTCTTTCCCCCGCCTTTCTCTGTGCCCTTCCCACGCTTGGTTCGCTTCAGCGAGACCTCGCACGGGAGAGAACGCAAAAGGGACCATCGGTCGCGCCCGGCTTACGTCACGCAGGACCGCGCGTCCGGGAGGGCGTGTCGCGCCCCCTCTGACGTCGCGCAGGCGAGGCTTCGGGGACCTTGGACCCCACAGGTCCATGCTGGTCCCGGCCTCGGTTCCACACCCTGCCAAGGCTCCCGTGGGTTCCCTGGCGGGTGTCATCCGCTGACAGGATGTGTGGAGCTCTGGTTCCATCAGTATCATTTTGGGCAATACAGGCTTCCGGACCCATCCCCCACATACTGCGTCAGAGTAATCCGGAGAATCTGTGGTTGTAGCAGGCGCCACAAGTGAGCTGGTTTGACCATTGACTTAGTCCAGCAGCTCCATTTCACATATAGGAAAAAATGAAACCCCAAGAAGACAGAATTTATCTGAAGTCATCAGGCAGTTAGGCAGCAGCAAAGCTGAGGTCAGAACCCGGGTTTTCTGCAGATGCCTTTTCCCCACTGGCCAGCCTGTCTCGATTTAGCCAGGAACACCACAGCAACGTGATGCTGTGGCCAGAATACTTTATCAGGTGACAGAATAGTAGGATGGTCAAGTGCAGTGTAGAGTGAGAGGTAGGTTCACATCTTGGCTCCATCACCTAAATAGTTTTGATCCCTTGAGCAAGAGGTTTTGCCTTTCTGAGTCAAAGTTTCCTCCTCTAAAATGGGGCCTAATGGAGTTTACTTCATAGAGCTATTATGAAGAGTAATGAAATGATGCTTGTTAAGCATTTGGTGCATAATGTGTAACACATGTTGCCTTTTAGTGTTTTTTTGTTTTTTTTTTACTAGACTCCTAGGTCAGTGCTGGGTGGACCCTTAAAATAGACCCCTCATATTGCAGAGGAGGAAACTGAAGCTTAGAGAGGGGTCATGAGTTGCCCAAGATCACACAGTGATTTAGGAGTTAAAACCCATGCAGGAAAAATTGGAAAACAAGATCATATGGGATATTACAAAGTGCTTAACTGAGTATAGTCACATGCCAAAGAAGTGGTAAGAGTCCTTACGGGGAGGGAGTGTAGCCCTGTACAGTCGACACAGTATTTGGACCTTTTTGTCCCTATCATGAAGGCCCTATAGGCATACAGGGATTATTACACCCAATTTACAGCTGAGGAACAAACCCAAAGAGGTTAGGTGGCTTGCCAAGGGTCACACATAGCAAGTGAGGGTGAGGCCACGAGTAGGACTCCTTTCGTTGCATACTTAGCAGAGGTAGGAAGAAGAGAGGCCAGGGTGGGCTGGGGTTAGAAGGACGCATCTTGTAGCAGTGTTTCCCAAATTCCATTCCATTTGCTAAGTCTTGTAAGATATTAATAGGTATTATTAATAGAGGATGATTCTGTGGTTAAATAAGTTTGGGAAATACTCTTAAATACAGCTGAATAAGTTTGTTCACAGGGCATTTCAAAATTCTTAATTTGCTATCGGACATTGTAAATCTTCCAGGAAGGAATAGAACATGCAATATTTCTTAAATTTACTTAACCGTGGAACTTCCTTTCCCGTCTTTTTTTTTTTTAACATCTGTTCATTTTTTGTGACACTGGTATTTCTGAGGAACACAGTAACACAGTTTGGGCAAGCATTACCATAGTTTATTGTTTCTCAGTAGTTGACGTTCTGCCTTGGAATCACCTGAGAGCATGTTAAAAAAGGACACTTTTGGGTCCCACTCAGACCTGTTCTGTGCCCAGGAATCTACATTTTAATAAGCTTTGGGGATAATTTGTATGCATCCTAGAAGCAGTGACAGGTTAGACAGAACTGGGCTAGAATCCTATTACTTAACACATTAACTGCCATGTGAGTTGTATTTAATTTGGGGTAATTTTGAGCCAGGGGCCTCGTGAAGCAAAACCCCGCAGTTGGTTTGTGAAAATCTTACTTGTTGATGTTCTTATTGTTACAGTTAATATTGACAATTTAATTCTAAAAACATGGATTGCATTGCATATAACTCATGCACAGAAAACAAAAAATAACAAACTAGAAAGGATCATTTTGTTTTAATAAAACACTATGGCCCTAAGGAAAAAAATTTTTTCTAGTGTGGCAATCAATGTGTTAACAGTTGTTATGTCCTTGGACAAACCATCTAAGGGCTCTGAGCCTCAGTTTCCTCACCTGTTAAAAGGAAGAAGTAATACCTGTAAGGGCTGAAAGGAGGATGAAATGCAGGAAGCCCTACAGGGAGCTTGGCACATTGTTAGTACATAGCACATGCCAGTGCTTGGTGGCAGCTCTGGCTGCTGTGATTGCTCTTACTATGCCATGCTGCCTGGGCTGTGTTAGGAGCGAAATACCAAAAAGTAGTACAGAGAGAAAAGTGTCTGGAATAGAAGAAGAAATGGTACTTTTTTCCCCACCATACCTCTGTCCACTTCCTGGTCCCAGGTGTTCTAAAAAGGAAATGTGTTGTTTTAAAGTATCTTAGTCAGTGCTGCCTCCCCTCCCCTCACTACATAGCCCTGGAGGATTTCAGCCTATTGTTAAGAGTCAAAATTCCTGTAATTTTCCACTGCCTCCAGCCCAGGGTACTCAAGCATGGACTGGGTGTTGGAACATTAAAACTCAAGCACCCTTTGGTTCTATGAGGGAACCATCTTGGTGGATTTCAGTGTTTTAAGATCTTGGTCTGTGAGCCCAGAGAGATTTGGCTTCAAATCCCTGCTCTGCCATGTCCTTGAAGGATTTTGTTACAAATATGAGTCTCAGTTTCCCCTTCTTTAGAGTGGGGTCATAACAGTACCTACCTCAGAGTTACTGCAAAGATTAAATGAGATAATCCACATAAAGTGCTTGGTGTGTAGTAAATAATCCAAGTGGAAGAGTAATGTAGGTATGTAGATTGAAGAATCGGTGTGCTAAGTATTAAACGAGAGTAAGTGTAAGGTACTGGCACAGCACAGGAGGGATACCTAACTCGGTCTAAGGGTGCATAAAGACTTCTTAGAGGAGTTGATGTTTAAGCCAAAAACGGAATCACCGGTAGGAGTTAGCTGGGTAAAGAAAGGAATGGTGTTCCAGTAGAGGAAACAGCTGCACAAAGACCAGGAAGCAAGTAAGACAGCTCGGTATCGTGGAGAACTTTAAGATCAGTCTAGTTGTAGTGATGAGGGGAAAGGGGGTAAGAAATGAGACCAGGAAGTTAAGCAAGGGCCAGATTCCAGAGGGCCTTGTAGGCCTTTTTGGGGGAGGGTGACTTCATCCTAAGAGCAGCGAGGGAACCAGTGAAGAGTTTTGTCCCATTCGTGCTTTGGAGCGATTACCTTGGCACTGTGACAATGGATTGCGGCAGGGAGATTAGTCCGAAGCTATTGAATTAATCTAGGCTAAGGAGAACAGTGACCTGGCGAAGGTGGATTTGAGAAGCATTTGGGAGATAAGAGTTGAGAAAATTTGGTGCCAAACTGAGGTGACGGAGGGGAGGAAAGAGGAGGTGGCCAGAAGGGCACTAAGACCTTAGGTCTGGGTGACTGGGCGGAAGGGGTTCTATTCACTGAGAAGGGAGCGCAGTGGGAGGAATGGGTTTGGAGGGCATGTCCAGAGGCTGTTGGCTGTGTGGGTCTGGAGCTCAGGAGAGAGGGAACAGAAGAGAAAGGTTTTGAAGTGTCAGCACACTGTCTTGGGACAGTTCTTGGCTCATTGTTTATTGGTTGCATGTTTCTGTCCTTTAAATGTTTTAGGAGGCTCTGCTGGTGAATGCTTGAACCATTCCTTCTGTCGTCTTGTGGTTGTTTAACCCCTTAGCCTGGGCTGCCACCTCCTCAGCAGGCATTTGAGGGGTAGCTCTGGGGCTTGTCTTTGCGATGCAACCTCCTCCCTTCCTCATCTGGGCTCAGCTTGGAACAGTCTTTGATACCTCTGAGCTTCACAAGGGTTTTGGGGGTAGAAGGAGCCTTCAGATACGAAAGAAAATACAGAACTTTCTGAGTGGGTTATTTGAGAGGAAGCAAGCTCCCCACCCCTTGTGGGAAGGCAAGTAGAGATTCCATTATTGACTCAGAGGTTGGATTGAAGGGTCTTTGGGTTTTCTTCCAATAGGTGGCTCTCGAACTGAGTCTAGGTGATGGGGCGGAAAAAAGAATAAGATTCTTCTGAGACTCCTATTTCTGGCCCTGAAGGCTCTGAAAGATCATCTCCTTCCCCCTTTGCCCCCTTCTACTGTAGAAATTCATCATCTGTGACAGAAACATTCAGCACAATCCCTGGCACAGGCACATGCTAGGCACTCGCTTATTGAGTGAACAAACAGAAGGAGGTAGTGTAGAGTCCTACAGACCCTGTTTGGATCCCAGCTTACCCATTCTAATAATGTGCCTGATCTCGGGCACATTATTAAACTCTCTGCACCTTCATTTTCTTATCTGTAAAATGGAGATAATAGCACTAACCTCACAGACTAAGGATCAGTGAGAGGCGATTGAACTGGAAGCACCTTGCAGAGCCTCAGTAAATGTTAATTACCCCTCTCCCAAGGTATCAAATGTAGCTTGCTTGCAATCGGCCAGAGACCTACAGATAATTTTCTGTGATGCTTTGGAAGCCGTGGTTACTGAGCACTTCCTGTCTTTTTCCCCCCCTCTTCACAATCTTGTTTTTGTCGGTATTAAATACTCCTGGGAAAACTCTCAAAAGGGTTGGCAGCATAGAGTTAGTATAAAATAACAGGGAACCGGGGACTCTGGTTTTCATTTCTGGTCAGACCTTCGCTCACAGCTCAGTGACCCTGGGAACCATCTCATCGCCTTTCCCAAACTTCCTCTGCAGCCTGGATTCCGCCTCAGTCGGTAGCGCCTTCGTCTTGTGCAAGCTAGAAACCTGAGTCATTCTAAACACTCCCTCTCCTCACTCCCCCTCCATCTCTTTCCTAATCTGATTAGTCACCAAGTCATGTCTAGTCTATCTCTGAAATAGCTTCAGAATCCATTCCGTTTTCTCCATCCCCAAGTCTGCTGTCTGGTTCATGCCCTGCCTGCCCAGCACCTGGGCTGCTGCCTCCCCCGCTAGCTCATCCTCTGCGCTGCTGCTGCTGCTGCTGCTGCTGCTGCTGCTGCTGCTGCTGCTGCTGCTGCCGCCGCTGCCGCCGCCAGTTACTTCTCTAAACAAGGCTCTGATCACGTTTCTCCCCTGTTGGAAACCCTTCTAGCGCGCTTTGTTTTCTCCAGCATAAAGCCGAAACTCTTTAGAGTGGCGTTCACTTGTTCAAATATTTATAGAGGCTTGCAGGTGCCTGGCACTGTGCTGGGCCCTAGGGTACCATGATGAATGAGGCCCAGCAGATGCGCCTGGGGAGTGTGCTGTTGGCAGGGGCGATACTAGACAGACAGAAACTACTCTTACACGTGAGTAACTCACAGTAACCCAAAGGCGGCAGGAGAGGTGTTTGGTCAAGGATTGGGTAAAAGGCCTGCCTTTGCGTAGCCCATCCCCTGACCACACCACACTTGCTCATGTAAGCCTTTGTCTTTCTTCTCCCTCTGTCTGGAGTGTCCTTCCCTGCCTCACTTTTGGGGAATGCCTGTGCGTCCTTCAAAGACTAACTCCAGTGTCACTGCTGCTTCCTCCAGGAAGCTTTCCTTGACCCACTTCATGCACTGTTCATTTGAGTATTCATTTATTCATTCAGTGAACAGAACAAATTCCTCTGTCCATGCTTCTTCAGAGCATGTAAGTAGTTTTTCTGATGGCACTGATCATATTGTATCGTAATTACCTATGGGCTCCTCAAGGGCAGGGCCTCATCTAGTTCTGTGTCCCCGGGCCCACCGCAGAGCACAGCACAATATCGTCATTCTGCAAGTGCTTGCTGAATGAAGTCACTGAACAGCACTGTACCTCAATTTCTTCATCTGAAAAATAGGCCTACTAAACACCTTCCTTTTTTTCTGTTAGCCAAGATTCTGCCAGTAGTGTTTGTGTATGTGAAAGTGCGTTGGGCTTTAACACAGAAGGGCTTTAATGCAGGGCAGAAAGGAGAGGGTTTAGTTGCTGCCAGACTACCTCAGGTCCCTGGAGTGATAGCAGGAAGAGCACACCTGCCTGGCAGTACTCGCTTTGTTGGCCTGGGGACATTTCCCAGGTGGAAGCGCTTTGCTCAGGTACCCCCTGGCTAGGTACAGGTTATGGCTTTGCTCACAGGGCTTATAGTGGAACAGCTACTTCCTGGCCTGGTGCCCAGAATCTGCACAGTCCCCACCTCCTTTCCACCCCACGCTGGACTCCTGTGCCCTGCTGCTTAAGGAAGGAGCACTGCAGCAGGAGGCAGTGGGAGTCAGTGGGTGCGGGGGAGGGCGGGGGAGTGGTCCAGGCCCACCTCTGCCTCCAACTCGTGGTATGACTTGGGCAAGTCCCTTCCCCTCTCCTGGCCCTGGTTTCCCCAGCTATAAAATGAGGGGGTTAGGTTAAGTGACTGGCCTTCTGGGTACCTCTCCTGTCACACCACTACAGCCCCATTGGGAATCTTGTTCATTCTTTAAGTCCCAGCGCAAACGCTGCTTTCTCGTGGAAGCCCTCCCTGATTTTACCCTCTTTCCTTTACAGTCCCCGTGGCACATGGCTTGTGTGTCCATTTTAAATACCTGTTTCCTTATGCTGTTTTGTTAGATGTTAACGGAGAGTGTCTCCATGCTTCTCCTGTTAGCTGTGAGCACCTTCAGATTGTTCCACTCTCCTTTATACCCGCCCCAGAGTTTAGCTGGCCCAGGACTTTGCCGACGGTAATAATATGATAATAACAACAGCAGCTGTGTTTCATGTATGATTTATTGATCATTTGCTTTATGCCAGGCACTGTTGTAAAAACAAGTCATCTTATATTAGTGGTTTTCAGACTGTCTTTTGAGTCACTGTGAGGGTTCTTCTGAGGCCCCCCCAGAATCTATCAAGGGAGGGGGCCCCTCATGGTTGGATCTATGGAACCCCCACCTTGCTTCAGCCAGAGCAACTTTCTTTTATGAATTTTATTTATTTTTTTAAATCAAAAGATTTTATAGCTAAAATTGAAACTAACAGAATTTTGCAAGATTATTTCTCGTAATCTGCAGAACAGTCCAGTGAGGATGAGATGATTACATTTTAGTCATGAGGGAGCGGACTCAGAGAGATCGAGCCACTGGCCCCATCATGAACTCAGCCGGTGAGAGCAGAGTTTTGAATCAAAATCTGTCTGTGACTTTAGCTCCTATAATAGCTATGGCAGCTTCTAGTGAGGAAGCGCTCCCACGATGCCGAGGGGGGGAAGTAGCACAGCCTGCTCCTGCCCTCCCCCAAAACGCCTCTCTCCCTTGAACACATAGGCCCCTTTTAGATGACTATCAATTTGGTCTTAGCATTGAGGGTGATGGTCCCAGAAGCTGTCAAACACAACAAAAAGAGAAAGCCCAGACTCTCAGTGGCTAGGCCACTGCTGTGCCTCCAGGTTGAGCTAGGACGTGTCTAGATGGTACCGTCCTCATAGCTGGGCCCAGCTGCTCTCTGTGCCCTTGAGCTCTGCTCCTTGCAGATGTGTTAGGGCTGTGCTCTGCCAGGCCCTGCGCTGGCCATTTAGGGAGATGGAGCGGAACGCTCTTAGCCTCAGGGGTCCCTGGCTGGTGGCGTGGGGAGGTAGAGAAGAGAGAGATGCTCACCTGTGTGCTCTAGTGCGCAAATGCCCTGGACTTAGAGGAGACGTGGGTTCTGGTCCCAGCCCCTGCACACAGTCTGCGTGTGACTTTAGTGGCCTGCAGCTTCATCCTCTGTAGGAGGCTGCTATTAATGGTTAATGTATATTGAGTGCTTACTCTGTGCCAGGCTCTGTGTCAAAATGCTTCACATTTTATTCACATACCAACCTGAGAGGTAGGCACTATTACTATTCTCATTTTACAGCAGAAGATACTGAGGCTTAGAGAGGGTAAGTCATTAGTCCAGTTAAATTGGAAGAACCTGAACTTGAACTGGTCTTTTTAACCACTATACCATATTGCCTTAGGAATAGGGTCTCCCCTGCCTGCCTCACAGAGTCATGAGTGAGGACAGGGAAATGTTTTTGCTTCGTGAGCTGCAGTAGGGTATGGAAGGCATGCTGTGGATGAATCCATGCTGTGGATCTATCATTTGTGACTGGTGAGGGTTGGGGATGTTGGGTGGAGCCCACATTTGTGCTCTGAATTCTGCAGATAGAGATGGGGGTACCTCAGGGTGGGCATTTGGAATTCTGTTTCATTCACTTGCCTACTCATTCATCCAATAAATATTTACCGAGCATCCATCCCGCACTGGGAGCTGGGGATAAAGTGGCAAACCAGACATGATCCCAGCCCCTGTGGAGCCTCTTGGTGTGCAGAAAAGGGGAGTCAGGAGGGCAGGATTCCAGTCCTGATTCTGCAGCTCTTGATTTTGGGTAACTCATAGCTCCTCTAGAAGCTTCAGTTTGCCCATCCGAGCAATAGGATCGTAATTCCAACCCTACCATAGGATGAGTTGAAAGAATGGCAGTGGAAGTGCTTTATAGCTGTAAAGTGCCATACTGTGGCTAGTTTCTGGCCTCATCATTCTGACTGATAATCTTGCTCTTCCTGCAGGGCTGCCCAGGAGCTGCAGGACAAGCTCCAGGAGCTCCTCCGGGTAGCTACTACCCTGGACCTCCCCATGGTGGAGGGCAGTATGGCAGTGGGCTACCCCCTGGTTATGGGGGTCCTGCCCCTGGAGGCCCTTATGGACCACCAGCAGGTGGAGGGCCCTATGGACACCCCAGTCCTGGAGGACCATATGGCGGTGCGGCCCCAGGGGGCCCCTATGGTCAACCACATCCAAATTCCTACGGTGCCCAGCAGCCTGGGCCTTATGGACAAGGTAAGTAGGGATTCTCGGATTCCATGTGCCTCCGACTTGGTTCTGGGTTCTCCACAGCCCATTCTTGTCCTTCTTATGGGTGCGCAGGCACCCTGGTCTCTAGCTCCTTAACGTCTTGCTTCCAGCTTCAGCTTGCATCTGCAGAATGAGGAGTCTGTCAGGCAGCTTTGCTGTGGTAACAACAACTCCAAAATCTCCTTGGCTTACAGCAGCAAGTGCTTATTTCTATTGCTTGCTCGAGCTTATTTACTCTTGCTTACATGTCAGTAGCTGTGGGCTGGCTGCTCAGTTTCTGTTCCACTTGTCTTCTCATTCTGGGATCCAGGCAGAAGGAGCAGCCCATATTTGGGGTATGTTATCTTTGTGGCAGAGAAAAAGCAGGAGAGCTGGCAGGAATGCACAATGCCTCCTAAAGTTTCTGCTCTGAAGTTCTGTATGTCTCATGCACTCATTCTTTTGGCCAGGGCACATCCCCTGGACAAGCCTGACATCAGTAGGATGGGAATGGGTGCTCCTCTCGTGGAGCTCTGCTACCCACCAGGCAGTGGGAGAGGATGCACAGTGCTCTCACAGGGAAGGGAGATTAGCAGATAATTGGAGGTAATAATGTAGTCTACCATGGGGAGAAACCCAGTTTAAATATCCCTTATTCTGTAAAATGTCTCAGACTACACACGTTCCCAGGCTCTCTGCTAAGAACTTTATTTGCTGTTATCTTGTGTAATCATCACAAAAACCCTGGGAAATGGGTTCAGTTTAGAAATTAGGACATCAACACTCAGGAAATTATACATTTTGCCTAAAGTCACGTAAGCTAGTAAGTATCAGAGAGCAAGGATTCGAATCCAGGTCTGCTCTGATTCCAAAGCCTGAGTTCTGTACAAGCCACACAGACCACACTGTTACAGAAACTCTCCTGCTGGGGAGGACACTGCTGTTTTAGGAAGGTAGGTGGAACCTGCCTGGATTTCCCATGCAAAGAGGTCAGACTAGTCCCTCAGTCGGGCAAGCCTTTTCCCCTCTGGCCTCACTGGGTTTCGGGACTGGGCAGTGTGGTTTCTGTTCTCCACAACTGCTTGTGGCTGTCTCTGATACTTTCTTGTGTGAAGGAGCCCATTTTGTGGCCAGTTAACTCAGCATCCTAAGATAGACTTTACTGCTTCTCTGTTTTCATCAACCACCCATTCCCAGCTCACCTTTTCCAGAGAATTCTTGATATACTGGAGGGGTGCAGGCCCCTTCCTGCTCTTTAGAAACATAAAATCAAACAGAGAGGTGACTAAAGCACTATATGAAAAGCCCTAAGAGCTCATGGAGTAGAAATCAACTGCAGGTACTCGTGAGTCTATACCAGTGGCCCTCTTGCATTAGCCTGAGGATGTCAGCTTGATGGAAGGCTGGTGGTGGGTGAATTTGTGAGGCTTTGTGTGTAGGGAAAACCTATAGCCAGGGAGGCACCAAGGCTGGCCCTTCCCAGCATTTTTGCCAATCGGCCTTGAGACCTGGGCCAGACTCCCCTGGTTCACACCCTTCCTCCAGGTGGCGTCCCCCCCAACGTGGATCCCGAGGCCTACTCCTGGTTCCAGTCGGTGGACTCTGACCACAGTGGCTACATCTCCATCAAGGAGCTGAAGCAGGCGCTGGTCAACTCCAACTGGTCCTCGTTCAATGACGAGACGTGCCTCATGATGATAAGTGAGTTTCTTCCCTGTGGGCCTGAGCTGGGGCAGAGCCACCTGATGGTTGACAGGAGGTGGGTGAGCTGCCATTCTCAGGAGAAATCCTTTGGCTAGGGAGGATTTCAGGAAGGAAGCTGGGTTCAAGGTGAGATCCCTTAGATCTTTCTCAAGTTCTAGACCCTGCTGAGTTACAGGCTAACTCAGTTTCCAATGGGACTCCCTCCCCTGGTAGGAAATAGCAGGGAGGGGTCAGCTGCGAAGCCTGCAGAGAAAATGCGGTTCTGGCTGAGGACGGCCAGGGCAGGAGGCTGGTGCAACACTGATGCAGGTGTCTCGGGTGCGGGCATCTGGGCTTCAGGCCTGTGGTTCTGTAGAATCTCCTACTGCAGCCTGGGGAGAAGCCTACCTCAGTGGTGCCCAGGACCCTTGACCCTCAGTTTGAAGCCTTCCTCCTCTCCTTTCCCTCCTCCCCCTCAGACATGTTTGATAAGACCAAGTCAGGCCGCATTGACATCTACGGTTTCTCGGCCCTGTGGAAATTCATCCAGCAGTGGAAGAACCTCTTCCAGCAGTATGACCGGGACCACTCAGGCTCCATTAGCTACACGGAGCTGCAACAAGGTGAGGGCCGTGGCAGGGGCTCAGTGGGCAGGGTGGCGCCAGACTCTTCTCTTTACTTTAAGACAGAAAAAGGGGTTTTCCTCTCAACCACCAGAGGTCCACCTGCGCTACCAAATGTTGTCTTTCGTGCAGGCCTGCTTCCCCCACCCCTTCTGTGACCTGGCTGGGGCACTAAGTCATGATCCAGGGCAAGGAAACACCGGGTCCAGAATCAGGGCTGGACTCCCTGGTGACAGGACTCCTGGCAGTGCTGGGTGAGACAGCCCCAGCCGGCAGGGACCCTTATGGGTGGAAACTCACTTTGAGACCAGTGTGTGTGGCTTGGATGGCTGTTTCCTCTCTAGTTTCTAGCATGTAGAATGGAAAGAGCCCCACACGGGCTCAGCAAGATGGGTTCTCTTGCCACCTCTGCTGGAAGACAGTTTCATTCCCAGCTCTGGGACCTCAAGGACTCTAAAAGTTGCAGCTGTGGAAGATGACCTGAGGCCACAGCCCCAGGTCTGGTTCCAGTCTGTCTCTGTGGGGCTGGAACTTGCAGCCAGGGCTACGGTCGGCTAGTGAAAGGACGGGTGGCTAATGAGGTTGTAAGAAGGAAACTTTGCCACCCAGGAGGGGGAAAGGGCTCCCCAGAGAGTCCAGTCCCTTGCCTTGTCTGTGGATTTCAATCAGACAGGAAAGGTCTGTGGGTGTGGTGAGTGCACCACACCTGCCCCCTGGCAGAAGGGAGAGTTGACCTGTATTGATCACCTTCTCTTTTGCCAGTTTCTGTCATGGATATTGGTCAGGGTGATACTAACAACAGCAAAACTGATTTTTATTGAATGCTTGCTGTGTCCTAGGCACTGTAATAAGTGTTCTTAATAGGTTTATATAGTTCATTCTTCCCATGTACTAGCTACTATTTATCAATCCACACCCTTCGACCCGCACCCCTCATTATCTCCCTTTAACGGATGAGAAAACTGAGGGTTAGTGTAGTTAACTTGCCCAGGGGCCCACATAGCCAATGGAGAGCTGAGATTTTAGCCTGGGCTGGTAAGTTATGCAGAGAAGGAAGGAAGCATCCCAGTGGGGGATGGGAGCAGCACGTAGGCTGTGACGTTGGAACTGCCCAGCAATTTTGTCTGGGGAAGTGATGGCGACTTCATTAAAATAACCTTTACTGAGTGCTTTATGTGCCAGACACTGTGCTAAGTGCTTTACATGATCACCTCCTTTAATCCTTACTAGAACCTACAAGTTAAGTATCATCCCCATTTTAGAGGTGCTAAGACAGAGGGCTAGTGAGGCTCAGCAACTCGCCCAAGGTCTGTCTGACTCCAGAGCAGGTCCTCATAACCTCCCTGCTGTGCTGCCTCTGATACCTGCTCTAGGCAAGGTGGTCCTAGGGGGCTTAGGCTTCCTTTTGGAGTGCAGATGAGTCAGAGATGATCACGGACAGACCGTTGTCATCTCTGGGATCCCATGATCCCCAGCTGAACAGACAATGGAGATTTGGAGAAAGAAGGCCTTCCAGCTATGAGGAGCATCCAGACAGAGCCCCTGTTGTGCTTCTGACATCTTGGACAGACCCTTGGGACTTCTCTGACCTCTTTATGCTCCTGGGCACATCCCCTCAAAGTCCCCTGAATTGCTGTGCTCTGGTGTTGCTGGCCAATGGAGGTGCTCATGGCAGGTTTCTGTGTGTCCCCTCTGTATGCCCCTCCTCTCCAGCTCTGTCCCAAATGGGCTACAACCTGAGCCCCCAGTTCACCCAGCTCCTGGTTTCCCGCTACTGCCCGCGCTCTGCCAATCCTGCCATGCAGCTCGACCGCTTCATCCAGGTGTGCACCCAGCTGCAGGTGCTGACGGAGGCCTTCCGGGAGAAGGACACAGCTGTGCAGGGCAACATTCGGCTCAGCTTTGAGGATTTTGTCACCATGACAGCTTCCCGGATGCTATGACCCAGCCCATCTGCAGAGAGCGGAGTGCACGAGGGACCTTTCCTGGCTCCTTACAGTGGGAGTAGCATGTGGACTTCTCTTCTTTTCCTCCCACTTTTAAGAAAAGATTCTCCCTTGCTTGATGCAGCAGTGTTCCCAAAGAGGGTTGGTAATCCTGTATCAAAGCCACCAGATAATGAGGGGCCTGACCTAGGAGAGGACTAGAAGTTGAATGGCACAGCCTTGCACCAGGAACAGGAGATCTCGGTCCTTGTAATGGAGTTAGTGTCTGGTCAGCTGGGCTCCCGCCTCTAGCTTTCCCCTCTCTGCCCTGACGCCAGTGGTAAGTGTTCATCATCTTGTTACCATTGGCACCTGCGTTCCCTCACCCAGGCTGTCCTGTCAGATGATTCCATTTTCTCTAAAGTGGAATCTGACCAGCGTGAGAGATTTGCCCATGGGACCAGCAGCCTGGATTCTGTCACACCCACAAATCCTTGTGTGTTAACTTCTAGCTGCCTGGGGTCTCTCCCTGCTCAGGAAGCTCAGACAGTGCTCCCTGGGCATCTGTGGCCGGGCTACTGCTCTTTGCAGCTTGGACCGCTCACTTGCCTGCCATGCTCTGCTCAGCTTCAGTCCCCAGGGGACAGTTGTCACCTCCCCCTGCCAATGCCTTTTTTTTTTTTTTTTTAATTCTGGTTTTTTCATTTGGGGCCAAAAGTCCATTGAAATTATAAGCTTCAATAAAAGGATGAAACTCTGGAGGTCCATGTTTTCCACCATGACTTCCCAGCTACAGCTTTATCCATTCATTCACTCGTTTGTTCTTTCACTCAGTGAATGTTAAATACATACTATACACCAGTCTATGCAGAAAGCAGCAGCTTAGGGGGGGGATGTGGCCTATATGTGGCTTCTCTCATTTGCCAGGGTGAAGCTGAAGTGTAGGGCAGCTGGTGAGTCCTGCTGGTTCAGTTCAGTGTGGCCTGGAGTCAGCTCAGTAAGCTGACTGTTCAATAGCAGTCTTAGGGCTGGCATTCTGGGCTGGAAGCAGCCACCCCAAACTTTTCACAGCATGGCCTTTTTATTGTCTCAGGACCTAGTTTTATCTTCCAGACAAACTCCATTTATTAAGTCATAAGTTTTCCCCCATTTTTATTAAGCACAGACATCTGTACTTGCCAGTCAGATCTTTAGATCAGCATGATATCCAGTCTACACTGAGTGTCTATAATGAGCTGACAAAATTTCAATCAAAAGCCAAAGACACCAGACATTCTAGTTTTCCAGGGGCTTTATCATGGGTAATGTGTGATTATCCTTTGGCTTTTTGAGATGAAGATAAGAGCTCTGTAGCCCTAAGTAGGGCTCTCCTCCCTGCAGTGGGTGGTTGAGGAAGTAGCTATGACTGTTTTGCAGGTCAGTGAGGCCCAGCAGGCATGTCGGGCTCGGCCAGTTCAGCCCCATTCTCCTCTGGGCTGCTGCAGTGCTAGAATCCCAGAATCTGATGGAGTCCGGTTCCCAGGGGCCAGCCCCCATCCAGAGCTAGAATCCCCTCCATGGCCCCCCTGTGAGTCTGGCCTCTGCTTGCCAGCCTCCAGTGACAAAGAATGTAGCCTGTTTCCTCCGTGACTGGTAGAAACTTTTGATGCGAATTCTAAATCCTGCCATCTTGGAAACACTGCCCATTGGCTCTGGTTTTCTCTCTTGGGCCACCCAGGACTTACGTCACCCTTACTGCTTGCCAGCCCTCATTCCCCCAAGTCCTCCCCTCCCTAGGCAGATAGCCCCGGCTCTTCAGCAACCCCTCACTGAGCATTGCTCCCCTTGGCATCCCGGTCACCTCCCCTGAATTTTCTCCATTTCATCAGAGTCCCCTGAAGTGGAGGTCGAAGGCCTACCGTGGTGCTGGGTTCAGCCAGCAGGAAGTAGAGTAGAACTGCAGCCATTAGAAGAAGCTCCTGTTGTTTCTTTGTTCCCACTGAGCCAAGTGTCTGCTGAAACCCAATGGTGCCAGTCGGAGCCGCTCACCTTTGTGCTCAGCTGGGGCTGAGGAGCCCAAGACCTGGGTTGATCTTGTGGGCACGGTTGGTTCTGAGCTTGGGGGCCAGCCCTCAACACCTCATTCTGCACACTGCATCTCCAAAGCCTGTCTACAACTGTGCCAACAGCTCTGGACCTAAAGCCAGGGGGAGTGTGGAATGGGCAGGACAGCCCAGCCCTCCTGGCAGCAGCCACACCATCCACAGAGAGCTGGGCTGGTGAATCATCCGGAGAGCGGGTGACATACTGAGACCACACCTTCCACCTGCTCTGGGTAAAGCAGGGCGCCTGAGAGGAGCGGTGCTGGAACACTCTTGGGCTGGGCCCCTGGCAGCACCACGGCTCTGCCCCCATTCTTGACGGGTGAGGTCAGAGGGGGCCTGCAGCTCCATTAATCAAGTTAAGCAGGCCTGGTGGTGGGCACAGCCGAGTTGGCCCTGCCAGCTGTCTGCGTTCCTCTCAGCAGAGCAGCACTTCGGCCTGTGCTCCACGTCCTCTGGCAACGAGGATCAGGGCCTTTGGCAGCCCCGTAATCATCTCGGTGGCAGACGGAGCACGTCTGGCCAAGTCTGTGGCTTTCTCTTTTTATCCTCTGAATTCATAGAAAATAGATGCAAGGCCTGATTTCCAAGAAGGTGAAGATAACAGTATATCAGTCTGTCAACCTGCTATCTGCCCACCCTATCCCCCACCTCCCACCTTCCACAGGCCACTGGGCCCGTGAGCAGACAGATGTGTCAAGGATCGAGTTCCTGGGCATCATGGGATTGGCACTGCCTGAAGAGGCACCATCGTGTGTGCTCTGAGGCCTGGCTGTGAGTCCATCTGGGATCAGGTGGGGTGGGGGTGCGCGTGGGAGGTCAGCAAATAATAGCATTCCAGTGCCTTCTTGCCTTCTCCCCTCCCCCCAGCTCCCCCACCTTCCTCTGCTCCTAAGCTAAGCAGCACAGATTTCGTGCAATGACAGGGAAAAGGAACATTCAGTGCCAGGCTTTTAATTACAGTTGCTTCGGGCTGCTGGCCTCCGTGCCAAATGGCCATGGAGAGAGTTTTATCA
>RJWJ010013379.1:0-39692 GCA_004363605.1 Indri indri
TTAACTGCAAGTGGCCAAAACCCAAATCTGTCTTATGCAATGGAGGCAGTACATTGTCTCATATAACTGAAAATTAATTCAGCTCAAGCTTCCAGCAAGGATTGATACAGAGTTTCCCATAGTGTCACCAAAGTGTTAGTTTCTTTCCATTTTTCTGCTTTATCATCCCAGGTATTGGCTTCCTCCTAAAGGCAGATTATTGGAGCCACCAACACTACCATGGCTGCCCCAAGGAGGTAATCAATGTTCTCTAAGAAGGAACAAAAGATGAAAATGGTGAAGTCATTTGAAAAGATACATTTTTTTTTTCCAAAAAGAAAATAATCTATAGCTCAGTCTTTAAGTAGCAAAACTTTCTTTGTTGTGAGCCTGTTTAGACCCATGAGGGAGGAACTTGTCCTCCTTTTTGTTATAGTACAAATGTTTAGTCTGTATCAGTAAAAGGAGGCTGTGCTGAATACCGACACATACCCCAGGCTTCCCATATCACACCAAACTGTTAGTGCTAAAAGAAACCTTAGAGAACATGTACTCTTGACTCTTCAGTATCTAGGGAAGTAACTGAGGCCCAGGGAGGGAAATGTAACATAAATTTCATTTTATGAGAACTGAAGAAACACTTTAAAATGTGAGTGGGGTCAAGCCTCTGCATGCCAAATTTGTTTATCGGTCAAGAAACAACAATTGAAAATCAGAGTCTTACCCAGAACTTCAACCACTTGAGACCAGCCAGGCCCACCAAAGAAGAAGGCTCTGTGGTCCAATTTCAGAAAGCAAGCTCACTTTGTGCTGATATCCCCAGCTTCAACTTGGCTTAATACGGTGTTTTCTCAACATGGCAAAGGATGCATTGCACATTGTAGAAAATATAACCGGTATATCAAGCTCATGATCTCACCAAGATTATTGTTTGGGATGAGACTATAGTTTACGTTTCAGTGGTACTCCACCTTTTACATTCTATTTTTAACTTTAAGTACAGAAGTCAAAAATAGCTATAAACCTTCCACAGAGTCAACCTTTCACATTGAACACAAATTTTATATGCCGATGTATTCACAGAAAAGCTTTGGGTACTCTGGATATGTGTGAATGTTTAAGAGAAAAATTTTATAAAGCTTTAAAAACTGTCTCATTAATGTTAGGCCACTTGATTTCTTTGCCATTTTTTTAACTTTTTAAAGAGATGGAGCTCATTAGCTTTCACTCAGTAATGTTCTCACTCCTCTATTTGTTTTGCAAGGAACTTCAACTCTCTTCTGTATGTAATCTTCAATCTGCCAAATTGTATGCATGACTTGTGTTGGTGTTAAAAGATAATTGCTCATTTGAACATTCTAAATCTAGCCTTCCATGGCAAGTTTACATTCCTCATGCGAGATAAAGTGAATGGGGAGATCATAAAACTGGAGCTGTGAGGAACAATGCTTGATCATGGAGAGTAAGATCAGTCTTGTTGTCTTAATTGCCTTGTTTAAATTCATGTGAAGAACTAGTTGTAAATATTTTAAACCTTATTAAAGAGACACTTGAAACAAAAAAGGCCTCAAATTTCTGCTTCTGGCAGTAAGAGAGATTAAATATCCTGAAAGGTCCTCCCACCAATAAAAACAAGTAGATCTGGGATAAACCATCCTTTATTGCATTTCTAGATTGTAAGGAAAAATGGAAATCTTCAGATATTCCTCCAAGAAATAAATTTAAAAATGCAAGATGGTGATCAGTAATAAAAAGGGGAAAGTGGACTCCCTAAAGACAAAAGCCAAAATCAGAGCTTTAATAGCTGAACTAAGTCTTGAACTAGAAGCAAGCACAGGAATTGAAACTGAAAGTCCCACTTTAAGCTAAGATTCTGAAAAAGCACTGAAGTAATCCAAGTCAGTAGTTCCCCTGTTTCCTACCAAAAGCAAAATAAATGTTTTCTGGAAAAAAACATCCACAATGTATTCCCACTGGATTCTAACAAATTAAACAAATTAAAAGCAAAGAAATATAAGCTGAAAACCAAAATCAGCAAATACACATGAAAAGAAGTCACAATTATTGTAAATCATCAGTAGTTACAACAGTTTTAAGCCTACAAGAATTCATATTTTGGAATTGTTAGATACAGAATATAAAATTGCTATATATAAACTATTTAAGTGATTAAAATGTGTTTGTGAAATGATTTTGGAAATTAAAATTATAATTGTTAAAAAAGAAAACTTGATAGTTTAAATTGCAGATTCGATGTGGATGGAAAAAGAATTAGTGAACTGGATAATATATATGAAAGAAATTCCCAGGATCCAGCATAGAGAAAAAAGGAGGTAGATACTAAGAGAGAGAGATTAAAAGATATGGAGGATAGATCGAAAGGCTTTAATATACATCCAGTCAGAGTCCTAGAGAAGAGAACAGAGAGAATGGAGGAGCTGCAATATTTGAGGAGAAAATGACAAAGAATTTTCCAGAATTGATGAAATATATATAAATTGATAAGTAAAGGAAGTCAATATGTAATTAGCAAGGTAAGTAAAAAGAAATCCACAAAGATACACATTGTAGTGAAATTGTAGACCATAAAAGACAAAAAGAAGATATTAAAAAGTAAGCTGAAAAAAGGAATGATGATTAGCCTCTCAACAGTAACAATAGAAAGCAAAAGAAATGAGAATAATATATTCAGCAAAACTATCCTTTCAGAAATAGTAAGAAAATAAAGACATTTTAAGTTTAACAAAAACCTAGAGAGTTTGCTACCAGCCGATCTTCACCACAGGAACTTCTAAAAAATGTGCTTCAGTAAGAAAGAAAATTATTGCAAAAGGAAAGTTTGAAATGTAAAAAGAATAAATTGGTACAGATGTGGATAATTCTAAGATAATATCATGTGTACAAAAAAGAGAAAGACAAGAACAAGGAGGAGGAGGAGGAGAAAGAAAGAAGGGGAGGAAGAGAAGGAGATCTAATTTATAGTGTTTAAAAAATAAAATATAGAACTAAAGTTTTTGCTTCCAATGGCATTTGAATCAGAAGTGGGTAGCTGATTGGAAAATGTTCTAAGATCCTTGTATATTTTTAGGAGAGCATTGAAATTATTGACTAACTGTGTTAGTTCACGATGCATTGGTATAAAAGAATACCTGAGGCTGGGTAATTTATAAAGAAAAGAAGTTTATTAGGCTCACTGTTCTGCAGACTGTACAAGAACCATGGTGCCAGCATCTGCTTCTGGAGAGGTCCTCAGTGAGCTTCTAATCGAGGCAAAGGGGGAGTAGGCATGTCACATGACGAGGGCAGGAACAAGAGAAAGAGGGGGAGGTGCCAGTCTCTTTTAAACAACCAGCTCTTGTGTGAACTAATAGGAAGAACTCACTCATCACCATGGGGAAAGGTTCCAAGCCATTCATGAGACACCTGCTTCCATGACCCAAATACTTCCCACCAGGCCTTACCTCCAACACTAAGGATCAAATTTCAGCATGAGATTTGGAAGGGCCAAACATCCCAACCACATCACTTACTTTAAACTTATTTAAATTTAATAAGTATGATAAAATTTCAACATTAACTACTAAAAGAAAATAATAAATTATTTTTAACTAGTACAGGGGAAACATTTGGTTAAGAAAAACATTTAACCAAAAAAACTGAATTAATTTTTAAAAGGCAAGGGAAGAAAGAAGCAAGAGTAAAACAAGGGAAAACTTTACATTGATAGAAACAAGTCCAAATATATCAACAATCACAACAAATGTAAATGGATTAAATACCAGTTTTTAACATCAGGGTTCTTTTAAAATCTAGCTATACTGTTTATAATAATTACACCTAAAAATGTGGAAAGGTTAAAAAAAGAAATACTAGACAAATACAAAAATAATGCAGATGCCACTACATTAATATTAGATAGAGCAGAATGTAGGACAAGGAGAATGGTGAAGGGTACTATATAATGATTAAAGTTTTTAATTCATTATGTGATTATAACAATTTTAAACTGGAATGTACATAATAAAATTGCCTCAAAAAATTATAGGGTATTTTAGCACACCTCTAGTAATTATTGATGATTTAGAAGATAGCAAATTAATATAGATAAAGAATATTTAAACAATTTGCATAACAAGATTTCTATAATTAACATATTTAGAATTGTGCACCTAACAACTAGAGGCAATCTCACAAGCAATGTTTCTGAAAATCCACCACTTAACCACACAGCAAGTCTCAACACATCTCAAAGAATCAGTGTCACAAAGACCATATTCTCTGGAAATAATTCAGTCAAAAAGTAAAGAAACAATAATACAAATTTGATGAAAGACTTCCAACTACACATTCAAGAAATCCTATGAATGCTAATCAGAAATAACTACAAAGAAAACTTAGCACATCAGAGTAAAATAGCTGAAAACCAAAGACAAAAAGCAAATTTTAAAAGCAGCTGGAAGGAAAAGAGATTATCTTCAAAGAGGCAACAGTAAGATAAAAAACCATCATAAGGGCCGGGTGCGGTGGCTCACGTCTGTAATCCTAGCACTCTGGGAGGCTGAGGCGGGCGGATTGTTTGAGCTCAGGAGTTCGAGATCAGCCTGAGCAAGAGCGAGACCCCGTCTCTACTAAAAAAATAGAAAAATTATCTGAACAACTAAAAATATATAGAAAAAATTAGCCGGGCATGGTGGCGCATGCCTGTAGTCCCAGCTACTCGGGAGGCTGAGGCAGTAGGATCGCTTGAGCCCAGGAGTTCGAGGTTGTTGTGAGCCAGGCTGACGCCACGGCACTCACTCTAGCCAGGGCAACAGAGTGAGACTCTGTCTCAAAAAAAAAAAAAAAAAAAAAAAAAAAAAAAAAAAAAAAAAAAAAAAAAACCATCATAAGAAACCATAAAAGTCAGAAAACAATGTGCTAAAAGAAAATAATAATGTAGCATTTTGTAGTCACCGAAAATGTCCTTCAAATATATTAATAAGAGCAAAATAAACATTGTTTCAGACCTGCAAAGTTGGGGTGAATTTGTCACAAGCAGACCCACATTAAAGGAAATGCTAAAGGGTGTTCTTCAGGCAAAAGGCAAATGGTCAAGGGTTTCAGATGGAAGCTCAAAGTTACAAAAAGAAATGAAGAATAGCAGAGAGGATAACATGTGGGTAAATATAAATGAATATTTACTACGTAAAACACTAAGAATATTGCCTTATAGCCACGGTCCCCAACCTTTTTGGCACCAGGGACCAGTTACATGGAAGACAATTTTTCCATGGACTGGGGGCAGAGGGGATGGTGAGCATTGAGGAGCGGCTGTAAATACAGGTGAAGCTTCGCTTGCTCACCCGTCACTCACCTCCTGCTGTGCTTCTGGTTCCTAACAGGCTGCAGACTGCTACGATCCACGGCCCAGAGATTGGGGACCATAGCCTTAAGGGATCTAGATGTACGAGTACATATAACAGCACTAGCACAGAAGTCAAGTGAAAGGTAGGTAGAGTCAACATGTCCTAAAGTCTTTTTACCTAATACAGTTGTTCTCAAAGCGTAGTCTCCAGGTTAGCAGGACCAGTATCACTTAGGAAATTACTGGAAATGCAAATTCCAAGGCCTCACCCTCGACCTACTGAATCAGAAACCCCTGTGGTTGAACACAGCAATCTATGCTTTAGCAAATCCTTAAGATATCTCTGATGCATGGTCAAGTTTGAGAACCACTGGCTTAGGAATAGGAAATAGGAAACATGCTAATTTACATAGACATTTAATAAATTGAGTAACATGCTGCCATCTCTAAGGTAACCACTAAAAGAATAATAAAAGAATATATAATTAGTAAACTAGTAAAGAGGGGAATAGAATAATAAAAAATGCTTGATTAAAATAAAAGGCAATATCTTTGACAAATGAGCAAAGGCAATGTAATGGAGAAAGGACAGTCTTTTCAACAAATTATACTGGAACAACTGGATTTATGCCTAAAAGCAAAAAATCTAGACACAGACTTTACATCTTTCCAAAATTTGATTCAAAGCAGATCATGGAGCTAAATGTAAAAATACAAAATTGTAAAATTTCTTGAAGATGGCATGGAAGAAAATATAGGTGACTTTGGGTTTGTGAATATGTTTTCAGATACAACACTAAAAGCACAAATCATGGGAAGCAGAAAAACTAGTGAGTTAGACTTTATTAAAATTAAAAACTTCTGTTCTTCAAAAGACACTTTGCTTTAAAATTAATGGCATCTCTAAGACTCAAGGCAAAAGGAACTATGTATAAGTACTCTAGTCAATAAAGTTTTTTCCCATGGGAGTATGGGTTAACAGTTCTAATACCTCCTGAAACTACTATACTAGTAGTAGTATATAAACTACTACTACATATGTATACAGGAATTGAACAATTAAGTAAATGGGTAGCAGATGGTAAGCAGCAGTTTTCTCACTTTTGAAGTGGGAATTTATAGATAAGGAAATGGAGAAAGCTAGGATGATATATGTGGTAATGGATTAAAGTTAGAGACATCAGTAAGAACTCACATAATAATTAACAATATAGATACAGATGGTTGCATATAGAAGACTTACAAATGTGTACATACACAAGTCAGTATATTCACACATATGTCTTTGCTCTATCAGGTGAGAAGGCCTAAAACAAAAACAACATCCCAATAGCAATGAACACACCTAGCACCTGGTTTTTAATGTCATTCTCCACATAAAAGAACCAGGCTCCTTGGAGAAATAACTGACTAAGACTGGGTCAAGAAATATACAAGAGAAGCCTGGAGCATCCTGTAGTGTCAGGCAGTAAGGAAGTGCACACACACACACACACACACACACGCACATTGATGGGGATATCTCAAACAAAAGGGCTCCCAATGGCCAAAGCTAGAAAAATTTAAGCAACAAAATAAAGTAGTATTGGATTATAGCTCAAAGTATAAAATACATATCTATGAGCCCATACTTGATATAAATAAATGACTGAATAAGTTAATAAGTACCAGAAAAGACACAAATAGCCAATGAAAGAGAATTTCAAATAAATTATGTAGATACTTTACCCTAAAGGAGGGGGAACATAACTTCCCACTCTTTAAGGCCTATGTATTAATATAAGGAACTTCCTTCCAAAGAGTACAGTATTGAAAGGAGGGAAGCAGGGAGAAGAGTGTTTTACAGTAGAGAGAAACTGGACAAACTCTACCTCAACCAGGTGACCAAGGTCAACATCAACAGTCGTAAATCACATTGATAGTCTTGACATTATATGATGAAAATAGCACTTCTCCTCCATGGTCTTCTCCCAAAAAACCCATAGTCCCTCTAATCATGAGGAAAACATCTGTCAACCTAAAATAAATAGCAGAGAGGGAGACTCTCTAAAAGAAGGTGATGTTTATTCAGAAATAAGCAATAGGAATATCATGTCATAGTAAACTACATGTATATTCAGGGAGGTAAAGTAAGACAAAGGTTATTAAAGGAAAAAAAAGGAGGATTACATAATTGTTCTGAGATAATTACCCTTGGCTATAAAAATCAATAAAAAGGGTGGCACCAGTCTGAGGTTGGACAGGCAGGTGCTGGGCAGATGTCTTCACGGAAGTACCTTTTTTGTGTAAGGTTGCAATGGCCTTTGTGTAAGGTTGTGGTTTTTACAGTCTTTTGTGACAGTTCTTGTTCTCTGGCATTTGTGCATGAGAGCCCTCTCTTCATGGTCTTCCCTGGCTCCATTTCTCAGGGTTTTTAGACACATTTTGATTCTGACAACTTTCACACATCTACTAGATATGTGAAATTCGTTCCAATTCTATTAGAATACGAATTCCAATAGAGGGACATCCTGCAATATACCTGACCAGCATTCCTCAAAACTGTTAAGGTCATTAAAAGCAAGGAAAATCAAGAGGAATAGGAGGCATGGCTACTAAATGTAACGTGTCGTCCTGGATGAGATCCTGGAACAGAAAAATGAAATTAGGTAAAAACTAAGGATATTTGAATAAATTATAGAATTTAATTAGTAATAATATGTCAATATTTATTTATCAATTGTAACAAACATAGCAATTCATATAAGATGTTAATAATAGGGGAGACTGGGGAGTACACAGGAACTCTGTACTATCTGCTCAACTTTTCTGGAAATCCAAAACTGTTCTAAAAATAAAGTTTAATTTTTTAAAGGCAAAAGAAGTGAGAAAAATAGCATTGAAAAGGTGAGAAAAGTGAAAAGCATATAGTAAGGTGGTAGACATAAATTTAATTATACCCATAATTGCATTAAATGTAAAGAGATTAAATACTTCCAATTAAAAAACAAAGACTGTCAGCCTGAATTTTCAAAAACAATCATATATTGCTTATAAAAGACAGCTTTAGTAAAAGATATAGAAAGATTGAAATGAAAGAATGGGAAAAGGTATGTCATGCTAATACTAACCAAAAAACCTGGCGTGTCTTTTTCCATCCTTTTACTTTCAATATTTCTGTATCTTTATATATAAAGTTGATATGTTTGGGATATACTATATCACATAAAGTAGAATTTAAGACAAGAAACATTACTGAAATAAAATCAATATTTCATAGTAAGGCAAAGTCAATTCACCAGGAAGATATGACAATTTGAAATCTTTATCTAATAACATAGCCTCAATATGTATAAAGCAAAAATTGCTGGCATTAAGCGGAGAAATAAACAAATATGCAATCAGTGGGAGCTTTTAAAAATACCTATCTCGTTATCAATAGAACAGGCAGGCAAAAAAGTGGTAAGGACATAGATTATCTTAAATACATGATTAACAACCTGAACATAGTAAATATAGATAGAAAACTGCCCTCACAAATGCAGAATACAAATTGTACATGGAGAATGATAGAAAAATTGACTACCTGTTCTGCCATACAGCAAGTCTTAAAAAATTTTAAATATTAAATCAGAATATATTCTCTGACTACAGAGGGATAAATCTAGAAATAAGTAAGAAAAATGATTAATAGGAAATATCTGTATGCTTAGAAAGTAAACAGTATAGTTCTAAATAATCTATGGATCAAAGAACAAATCACAATGGAAATTAGAAAATATTTTCAGCCAGGTGCAGTGTGGCTAATGCCTATAATCCCAGCACTTTGAGAGGCTGAGGAGGGAGGATCACTTGAGGCCAGGAGTTTGAGACCAGCCTGGGCAACATAGTAAGACCCTGTCTCAGAAAAGAATTTTAAAATTAGCCAGGTGTGGTGGCACATGTCTATACTCAGGAGGCTGAGGCCAGAGGATCCTTTGAGTCCAGGAGTTGGAGGTTGCAGTGAGCTATGATCACACCACTGCACTCAAGCCTGGGCAACAAAATGAGACATCATAAGTAAAAAGGGAAGGGAAGAGAAGGGAAGGGGAGCGGAGGGAAGGGGAGGGGAGAGGAAGGGAGGGGAGGGGAGGAGGAAGGAAGGAAGGAAATTTTCAACTGAAGAATAATAAACTACAACATTTCAAAACATGAAAACATGTAGGTTGATGTCAGTTGCATATAAAACCAGGCTTGCAAGAGAAATTTACAGTTTTAAATACTTATGTCAGAAAAGAGATTGAAAAATCAATTATCTAATCATTTATTCTTAAGGAGCTAGAAAAAGAACAGCAAAATAATCCCAAATAAAATGGAAAGAAGAAAATAATAAACATAAAAACAAGAATCAATGTAGTAGAAAACAGACATATAATATAGAAAAAGAGAGAACACATAAATTATAAATATCCAGCAGTAAAAGAAGAGATTATCACTACAAATACTACAGACATTTAAAAATTAATTTAAAAGATACAATCAATAACTATGCCAAGAAATTTAACAATTTGTATGCCATGGACAAATATCTTAGAAAATATAACTTGCCAAAAGTGACACAAGAATAAATAGAAAAAGTTTTCTTTGTGTGAAGTTTTTTACAACATATTCAATTTCTTTAATAGATGCAGGATTATTTGAGCTATTTGCATCTTCTTTCATGAGCTTTGAACTTTTGTACACTCAAGGAATTTGCCTATTTTACTTAAGTTGTCAAATTTCTTAGCCTAAATTTACAGGCAATATTCCATGTATTATCCTTTTAATGCCTGTAGGGTTGGTAGTAATGTTCCTCTTCCATAGCTGACATTAGTCATTTGTGTCTTCTCTCTCTCTCTCTTTTTTTTTTTTTCTCAGTCAGTCTCGCAAGAGGTTTATCAGTTTACTGATTTCCTGAAATAACCAGCTTTTGATTCCATTGATTTTTCTCTATTGTTTTTCTGTTTCTTATTTCACAGATTTTTGTTCTTATCTTTATTGTTTTCCCTTATTCTGCTTACTTTGGGCTTAATGTGTTCTTCTTTTTCCAGTTTTTTAAGGTAGGAGTTAATAGAAGACACCTGTAAAAACCTCCAATTAATATCATACTTAGTGATAAAAGACTGAGTGCTTTTCCTCTAAGATCAGTAACAGTACAAGGACATCCACTCTCACTGCTGCTATTTCGTATCATAATAAAGATCCAGTGGAATAAAGCAAGAAAAAGAAATAAAAGGCACACAAATTGGAAGTGAAGTAATAAACCTATCTTTGTTTGCAGAAGCTATACTTTTCTATGTAGAAAATCATAAAGAATCTACAAAAAAAAAAAAAAGACTAGAAACCATGAGTTTAGCATGGTTTCAGGATATGAGGTCAATATAAAACATATCAATTGTAATTCTATATACTAGCAGTGAAGAATTAGAAATTGAAATTTAAAAGCAGAACTACTTAGCATCAAAAAACATGAAATACTTAGGGATAAATCTAACAAAATAGTACAAAAACTATACACACAGAAAAGCATAAAACATTGCTAATAAAAATTTAAGAACTAAATAAATGTGCAGAATCAGCAGACCAGAATATTCTATATTGTTCAGATACCAGTCCTTGCCAAATACATCTACAGAATCAATGCATTCCCAGTAAATATCCCAGTAGGCATTTTCTGGAAATAGACAAGTTAATTTCAAAATTTACATGGAAATAAAAAAACAGAATAACTTATTTTCCCATCAGGCACCCATTGAGTCCCTAAACTCAAGTTTCATACTCTCTTTAGGATTCAAAATTTTCTCCTAACTAAATCTATTCACCCTGTACTCATTGCTTAATGTATTGTACATTGAGTGATTGTATGTTCTTTAAACTACATACGATCACATTTTATTAAGAGTGATGGTTGATATAAATACATTCAACTAGAATAACTTTCTGTTCTTGATTGGCTTGTTGGGAAGAATCAAGAAATTCAAACATCAAGGTATGAATTTACCATATAACCCTTTTTTTAGAAAATAAGAGTGTGAATCTGTGTTTCCTTACTTGCAAGCAGTAGAAGTAATGAGTATATTCTCTTCCATACTTTTCAAAGCAGCTTCTGTCACTAACATCTGCTGCTCTTTATATGATGTTTAAGTGAAGATATATGCCAGTTATCTTAAGCTTTATCAAAAAAAAAAAAAGATAGGGAGAGCACGTGTGAACCAAAATCTTAAAATATGAATATCAAGACCTTATTTTTAAGGCACTACCTATCTCATATTTTATCAAGCATCTGCCTCTAGTTTTGGCTTTACTTATTTCTGTGTATGATTCTGTAAAATAATTAACCAAAATCCGTGTCCATTGGCCTCCTCATCCTTTATATTCTGCCACTACTTGCTTGACCCAATCATCTCCCACATCCTGTGTGTGGCACGTCTCCAAAGCCTCCCAGAAATTCAGGGTTGATTTCTGCTGCACCTATTTCATTAGCTCATTTTGCAAGTTTCTGGGTCGATGCAGATGATCACAAAGCCCGCTTGGCCAAGGGATGGAAATCGACAAGGAGGGAGACAGCAGGAACGACAGGGGTCGGGTTCAGAAACCTTGCCACACAGTGCGCTGGCTTTGTTGAGCTTCATGGCACAGGCCCATGTTCTGTAAACTTTTCATCTGCACACAAATTGCATTTCACAGCGATACTAAAAGGGTGGGTTACTGATGGTGAGTGTGGGAGGTATGTGCGCAAATCCTGTTATCAGATAATGGGATTACCATGCATGCCTCCTGAGCATGCTTTGAAAGTTTACTCTTAAATCTACATATACAGCCACGGGCCAGCCATTCTATAGCACAACAAGTAAAACCGCTGCCAAATCATTTTTATGGTCACTATTATTGTCGTCGTTTCTGGCATCACTTCTGAGGTGGGCAGCAGCAACATCCATATCAAGGTGAGCACTATTTTCTTCCCTCCCATATCCACCTCGTCACACCCCACCCACACCAAGTAACACCAAAATGTTTCTTAGTGTTTGTTCTGAAGTCCACAGAAAATTATATCCCTTGAGTAAATTAAGAAGAAAAATCAATGAAGAAAAAAGAAAATAGCAGGTATTTTAGCAACACCAATGAGATGTCTTCTACAAAACTTATAACCAAAAAGCTTCTCTAAATGGTCATTTACCATCTATGTTGCCATTGGCTTTCATTTAACCTTTCACTTAGTCTTAGGTTATGGATAGCACAGGTGCAGGTTCGAGGTTCCACGCAGTTTTCAAAAATTTAATGTCCACGATTTTTGCCCTTTTGTGGCTAGGAAGACCTCATACTGTGCTCCAACTTCACCACTGCAGCTGGGGAAATCGTCCTGCATGGGAGACCAGGCCATGATCCTCAGGACTGTGGTGACTATTGATTAGCGTCCCTGACCAGCAACCAGAATGCCCCAATTTATAAAGTTTTCTCTCAAATGTGGATTTATTTATTTGGAAATTATTCAAGGTATTCAAATAAATCCTTTTTGTATACACATTTAATGAATCATTTTTACTATAAATTATATGAAAAGAAGCACAATGTATGTATAGATAAAATAAATATATAATTCAGTGAGTGAAACATCTGATGGGTATGTAGTCGTATCTCACTGTAGTTTTTATTTTCATGATCTTTATTACTAATGAGTCTAAATGCCTTTTCATATATTTATTGGCCATTTGGATATCTTCTCTCATGCATTGCGTGTTCAAGTCTTTTCCATTTTTCTACTGGGCTCTCTCCCCGCAACCCTTATTGAATTGTAGAAGTTCTTTTTATATTTGGGATATGAGCCCTTTGTCTGTTAGGTGTGTTGCAAGTGTTTTCTCCCTGTCTGTGACTTTCCTTTTCCTTCCTTTAATGTGTCTTCTGACACATGTAATAAAATTTAACAATCTCTTTTTTGCTGCGCCTTATTGAAATGTATCTTTCCCTGGCCCACGGGCATAAAGGTATTCTTTTAGATTACCTCCAAAAACCTTTACTGTTTTGCATTTGACATTAAGATCTACTTTCTACCTAAAATTGACTTCTGTCATGTGTAGATTATGGATCCAGTTTATTTCTTTTTTTTCCCCCTTTTTCTTTTTCTTTTTTGTAATTTATGACTCATCTGTCCCAGCACCTTTTATTAAAAAGATGAAAAGATAGTCCTTTCCCTATACTTTTGCATTGCCTCCCTTGTAATCAAAATGATCAATTTATAAGTATACGCATGGGTCTTAAACTCTCTATCATGTTCACTTATCTGTTTATCTATTCTTGAACAAAAATGATGATTCATGATTACTAATGCTTTTAAGGTTTGGTATCAAGTAGAGAAAGTCTTTCCACATTGGTCTTCTTCCTCAAGAGTATTTTGGTTATCCTTGGCCCTGTGCATTTTCGTATAAATTTTGGAATTAGCTTGTCAAGTTTTACACACACACACACACACACACACACACACACACACGCACACACACACACAGAAAAAAACGTTGCTGTTTTTGACTGGGATTACATCGAATCTATAGATTTATTTGAAGAGACTTAAAATTTTTTAAAATGTTGAGTCATCAAATTCATAAACATGGCACATTTATTTAAGTTGCATTTACTTTCTCTTACAAAGTTTTATAGTTTTCTTCATGAAAGTTCTGCATTTTTTTTTTAGATTTATACCTACATATATGACTTTTATGTTATTTTGCATGATATCTCTTATTTCATTTTCTAAATATTGGTTACTGATATACAGAAATGCAATTAACTTTTATATTGATTTTGTACCCACTGCCGAATTCAGTTATTCAAATGATGTATTTATAGGTTCTTTTGGATTTTCTTTTTTTTCTTTTCTCTTTTTATTTCAAAATATTAGGGGCTACAAATGGTTTTGGTTACATGGATCACTTTTGTAATGCTTGAGTCATGGCTATAGGCGTGCCCATCTCCCAGATAGTGTTCATTGTACCCATGATAGTGTTCATTGTACCCGTTCTTTAGGTGGGGAAAGCCACCAAGGAGGGGAGGAAGTGGCCCCACCCAGCCAAAAAGTCTGCTTGTGCCGGTGGGGCCATCTGAAATTCACAAGCTGCTGTCAGGTGTGGGTTTCACTGTTCTCCCCCTTCCCCTGCTCTGCCTTCTCCCTCTGGCATCTGCCAGCAGGCAGCAGCTCCAACTGGCTGAGCTCCCCCATGATGGCACTTCAGGCTGGGAGATTCCCTGTCCAGGATCTCACCCTGGGCTGACAGCACGGCCTTCCTGTCGAGGGAGGGGTGTTCCATGAGTGTGCTGGAGCTCAGATCCACACTGCACTCTCCTCTCAGTTCTGCCCAGGCACGCTTCAGTGCCTCCTGAGATTGGTTCACAAATCTACCCTTCTTGCCCCCAAGGAACATGATTGAGTCCTGGGGGTACAGGATCTGACCAGCGGACCTGTGTCTGGGTCCCACATGATCAATCCCTGACAGTGCCAGTGAGAAGCGTGCTAGTTCCGAGCTCCCTATGGGGTGCTCAAGCAGGTTTGATGTCCCTCTGCTTTGGGGTGTGCCCTGCTCTGGTGGAGCAGCCAGGCAAGCAGCACCCGGGACAGCGGGTGAGCAGGGAGCTCACAGTGCGAGCGCCCCTTAGTCTGCCAGAGGTCTTTAAGAGGAAAGGTTTGAGCCGCTCTCTCTGTGGAAGCCCCGTGTGGTGGATGCACCAACAGGAGGAAAGCAGAAGCCCCTTAGAGCCCTGGCTCAACTGTCTATCTCAGCAGCCAGCAGGCTGGGGAGGCGAAAGGGAAGAAAAGAGTCTTAATGGAGGAGAGCTGGCACTCTGGGCGTCTCTTTCCCCGTCTCCGGATGGCAGGCCGCCCAGAATGTCCAGGCTCTGGGATCATGCAGATCCCCCGGGCCCCACTGGCCCCCGGGGCTCCCACATTCTGGGTTGGAGTTGGGAAACGTTTATGTGGGAATGAGCGAGACAACAACTGAGAGGCTGAAGCCCCCTGGGGAGGACAAATGCGCACGGTGAGTGGAGAAGCAATATCTGTCATCTCAGCTTGGGTCTGTGGTGACGGGAAGCGACCCCAGAGTGGGGGCTGGAAGCCTGGTGCTTTGCCCTCAAGAAGCTCCCAGTTCACTAGTGGCAGCTCCTTTTGGGCTCTGAGGGTAAAAAGCAGCTGGGGAGCCTGCTGACTGCCAGAGACGTGAGGGAGGGAGAAACACAGCCCTGCACCTGCCCTTTCCACTGGACTGCAAGGCTCTGGGGGTTGACCTCTGCCAATATCTTGCTCTCTTGTTCTGCTCTGCAACCTCTTCCCGTGGAATCTCCGGTAGGTGCTGGCACTTTTCCCTCAGAATTACACCCGATCTGTGTTTGTTTTTCTTTTTCATCTAAAACTTTTCCTTCTTTCTGAGATGATCTGGCAGCTGGTGTCTCCGGTCAACCATCTTTAAAGTACCAACTATAATATTTTGTGTTTTCTATATCACTAGCATATCATCTTTAAACAAGGACAGTTTTGTTTCTTTCTTTCCAATCCTTATACTTCGTATTTCTGTTTCTTATCTTACAGCTCTGACTGAGACTCAGCTAAAATTCTGAATGGAAATAGTAATAACGGGCATCCTTGTACGCTTTCTGATTCTCTCATTTGTACCCAGAGGACTTTTTTTTTGTTTTCCTTTTTTCTAAGGCCCTCACCTTATCCTTGCATGGGATTTTAATTTACAGAGGTGACTGAGTGACAACATGGAGAGGTTAATTCCATTGAAGGAGAAGACATTTCCCAATAAGAAGTGACAGCCACCCCGCACAGGGTCCCATGGGGAGCACAGGGTATTGTCAGGAGGCAGCAGCAGAAGCAAGGGGAATGCCTAGGCCAGTGCCTTTATTGGGGTTTCCTCAGCAAAGCAAGGTAAGGCGGGGTGAACAACTCGGGATTGGCAAATTTGAATAATAAAAGGCCGGCTTTGGGCAGTAGGGGGCTCTCTAGTTGCCTGGTGCCCGGCCCTGGGATGATTTAGGGCTGGGGAAGCGTTAGTTTGGTGTGAGAGTTAGATAAAGGGAGATGTCGGCTTGCATATCAGAGGCATGCTCCCAAGTTGTTTCCTGTTTTTAGAAATTAGCAAGCCCTGGGAGGGCAGTCTCACCCCAGCCAGCAAGATTTTAAAGATGTCAATATGTAATAAGATACAGAAAATAAAAATATGATTAACACACTGATCTAAAAGAGAAACCTTCCAATATTCCATTAGTGTTTTGTTTTATTTTATCTTAGATATCCTTTACCCTAAAAAAGCTCCTTTCTAGTCCTCATTTTCAAGCAGTATTTTTCCTAATTACAAACAGATGTCGACTTTTGTTGAGTATTTTTCCTGAATCAATTGATACGACTTTCCTCATAGAACCTGTTGATATGAACACTCACATTTATTAAGCTTTTAGTGTGAAACTATATTTTTATTTCCTGCAATAAACTCGACTTGGTCATGATGTATTTTTTTTTTATGTATTGTTGAATTTGGTTTGTTAACATTCTGCTAGAATTTTTGCAACTGTATTCATAAGTGATTTAGTTTGTAGTTTTTCTTTTTGCTGTCCCTATTGGATATTGGTTCAAGTTTATCTTAGCCTCCTGAAATTAGTTGAAAAGTGTACCTCTGTCTTCTAGACCAAGAAAGAGCCCATAGAATATTAGCATTTTTTTTCCTTATTTGGTAGAACTCTCCAGATAAGCCAAGCAGGCCTAGAATCTTCTTTGCAGCCAGAACTTTAATTAGGGATTTCATCTCTTTAATAGTTATAGAAGTATTTAGATTTTTCTATTTCTGTTTTGTTATCAGTTTTAGTAGGTTGGTAAATTTGTGTCAGTTTTGTAAGTTTGTTATTTTTCTAGGAATCTGAACATTTCATCTAAATTTTCAATTTTTTTTGCATAAGATTACTCATATTACCCTCTTATAATCTTTTCAATGCCTACATGATTGGCAGTTTTTCATTTCTGATATTGTTTACTTGTTCCTTCTCTGTTTTTTCCTTGATAAATAAGTCGAAGTTAATCAATTTTATCAGTCTTTTCAGATAACTACCTTTTGGCTTTGTTAATCCTTTCTGTTGAATGTTTCTTTTCCATTTCATTAATTTATGTTCTCGTCTATTTTATCTCCTCCCTTCTAATTTCTGTGGATTCACTTTTCCTTTTCTTTTCTAACTTTTTGAAATTGATGTATAGCTAAATAATTTTCAGCCTTTTTTCTTTCTTAATACATACATTTAAGGCAATAATTTGTCTGCTAAGCACTGATCTAACCCCATCTTTGAAAATTTAATTTGCAGCATTTTCACTGTTATTCAGGCAAGAATATTTTCTAATTTCCCTTGTAATTTCTTCTTAGACCCATGGATTATTTAGAAGCATATTGCTTAAATTCTAAACAAATGGGGATTTTAAAATTTATCTTTTTGTTATTGCTTTATCTAATACATTGTATTAGAGATCACACTATTATTTCAGTTCTTTTAAGTTTGCTAAAACTTTCTTTATAGTTTCCATATATTGTCAATTTTTATAAATATTCTGCATGACTTTGAAAAGAATATGCAATATGCAGCAGTTTGATACAGTAAATGTGTCTGTTTGGTCAAATGTGTTAATCATATTGCTCAAATCATTTATATACCTCCTGGTTGTCTTCTTGCTTTATCAGTGAGTAAAAATGTATGTATTGAAATCTTCCCTGTGATGACGAATTTATTTCTCCTTGTAGTTCTGCCTGGTTTTGTTCACTATATATTTATGTCATTACAAATATGCAAATGTAGAATTGCCATATCTTTCTGAGGACCTGAACTTTTTATCGTTATGAAGTAAAGCCCTTTAACTCTGCTAATGCTTTTTTCCTAAATTCTATTTTGTCTCATATTACTGTAGCTGCTCCAGTTTTAAAATAAACTGGGGAGAGAGGAGGAGTTAGTATCATACTTTCTGTCTTTCTTTATCCTTATTATCTTTATCTTTTAGGTATAATGCTTGAAAAAATTTTTTATATATCCAATCATACATACAATTTTTTCACTGGAACATTTAGTCCATTTGTAATTAATATAATTACTGGTATCTTAGAGTTATATTTATCATCTTGCTACTGTATGCCTTCTGTTTGTCTACTGGCTCTATGTTCCTTTTCTTTCTCTCCTCTCTTGCCTTCTGGTGTAGTGATTGCTTGGTGTTTTGTTTGGTTGGTTTTTATTGTGCTATTTTCTCTGTTAGTTTGAAAGATACACTTTTTAGATTTTTTTTCTTTAGTGATTACCCTAGAACTTATAAAATGGATCCCTAACTTATAAAGTCTAATGTAAATTGAAAAGTTATTTGTAGAAGTGATTTAATGGCAAGAATGGCATGATAATCATTTTTATTTACTTCATTCAGGCACCTGGAGGCACTAGCAGTCAGGATCACCTTGCTTGGGATTTTCTTGGCCACCCATATGATCAGAAAGGTATAAACCCTGCATGGTCTGATCTACTTCCAGTTCATTGTTATTGCTATGCTCCTGGTCCAAAAAGTAGGAGCGGAGTGTTATTTATCAGGACACATACACTTTGCATGCCCTGGACTAAAATCTGGCACCCCTAGGTCAGTGGGACCTCAGCTCAGCCTCACAGCTGCCTCTTCTGAATCAGCAGCAAAAGTGATCAAGTGGCATATTCACATCCTGAGTTCCCACCCTCTGCTGGATCTCAGTCCAATAATTGTTCACTACATTGTTTGCTCTTTGATGCAATTTAGAAAAAAAAATTAATATGTTCTATTCAGCTCTTTAGTTGCAATCCCTTAGAGAGATTACCCTCTCACTTCTTGCCACTGAAGTTCCTGGAGCTACCTATAACCTGATTCCCCATTTAACCAGTACTTATTGAGATCCTACTGCATGCCTGACCCTTTTCTAGGGTGTGGAGATTCTGCAGTAAAGCCCTGCCCTCGAGGAGTTGACATTCTAGCTGAAGAAAGAGATGATAAACAAGTAAACATATCTGAATAGACTGAGAGAGTAAACTACACCAAATCCTGGCAAAGAGCTTCTTAGGCAGGTGAAACAAGTTCAGAGGCCCTGAGATAGGAGAGTGCTTGGTACTTAAAACCACAGCATGGGGCCAGAGTGCCTGGAGCAGACTGAGTGAGGGCAGAGTAGCAGAGATGAGGTCAGGATGGCGAAGGCCAGATTGTGCAGGACTTAGTAGGCTTTTATTCTAGGTGTGATGAAAAGTTCTTAGTGTGGAGAAACTTGAAATAACTTATATTTATATTAAATTGTTCTGGTAGCTTTGTGAAAAAAAGCTTGTAGATCTTTTCTGATTCTAATTTAACACACTCCAATACATTCCTTTTCCCTCCTAAATTAGCCACAGTTATATAACCAAAAGAAAAAAAATCATAACTAATATGCCAAGAGAGGAGACTGCAGAGAAATGTGAGATATTTCATTAGATTTGGTGGAAGACAGTGAGGACCCCTATTCATATTCCAGGCTGAGAAACTAGCAGCCTTGGGTATATAGGACTCAAACCCTGCTCTCCCAGGTCTGGCCTCCCAAGAGTCTGGCTCCTTATTTGATACAGCTACATCTACAGCAAAAGATTTGGGAAAAGTGCTGCTGCCCAGCCCCAGGCTATTCTAGGAACCAGCCACACCCCTGAAACAATCAAGGTCCTGTTTTCAACCTAGATCACCAGTTCTGATTTCTCCCTCCTTCATCCCCAGTGGGCACTTTCCCCTGAGCTGTTCTCAGAGTGGAAAAAGATCAGGCCATGGCACCAGGGATAAAAGTTACAGATAGCACAAATAGGTAACCACTGGGCAGTAGTTGAACACACGATCAATCTTACTGCTGCAGAGACGGAACACATTCACAGACTGGTGCAAAACTTCAGAGACCAATTTTGACCACTCTTGACAAATGAAGTAGAAGTAAAGCAATTATGGCATAAATACAAAGGCAAGTGTTAAAAACTTTAAGGAAAATGGTTTCCCATTCCTAGATTGTGTGTGAACACATGTTAAATATTACATATCCCAAGATGGGCCATGAAGTCAAAACAGCCATTCTATTCCCATGTATTATAACACTTCATCTCTTCAGGATCCAGCTATCTAGCTATTTCAGCTATCCAGAATACAGATATAAGAAAGACAACAAATAAAAAATGATCAAAAGATTCAAATAGATTTAACAAGGCTTAAATTTTAAAGTGTCCCTTTTCTCTTAGGTTATTCACATTTCAGTTCTCTTTTATCTCAGTTCTTTTTTCTTTGAGTTATGCACAACATATTGATATTAGAGGTGAGAGAGGGGCTACCATAGGAAATATTTTAAGACATCAGAAGCAACCAGAAATAACTGTCTGACCTCTAGAGGCCAGAGTAAAAATTTGACAATATAGATGCAACATCTCAAAAAATATGGCAGTTTGGGCCCATTTTGTCTGTGAGCAAATGGCACCACAATTTTTAATCAGGACATTGCAGCATTGTATAATAGCTGTAATACATAATTATTGGCCTTAAAGATGTCAACCTAAAATAATCAAAAGGGTTAGAATCTTGTTAAAGGAGAACTTATTCAAGCACAATGTTTGAGGACAGACACCCAGGAAGCACAGATTCCAAAGAATGGAAGTCAGTGTAGACATTTGAGATTGTTCATATACACAAAATTTAGGGAAGCTTAACAGAATTTCAGTATCTTTCTGTGTAAGGCTTAATGCATAGTTACAATGATCTGATTAGTCAAGGTGGTCTTTTTCTTTCAGGAAAGGTGCATTTAACATTCCATACTGAAGATGTAATAGTCACGGGGTCTTTTACACCATCTGGCCTGAGTTAGGTACAGGAATATAAAGTAGGCAGTTGATCTGTAGCAAAGATCAGTGATTGGAAGGGCAGGAGTTCTGGTCTCTGCTCTTTCCTAATCATTTGCAGAACAAGAACAATGAGGAAGAGAGTTAATCTGTAATCTAAGAAGCAGAAATTATATGATGCCCAACTTAGATAACAGTCACATCTCTCTCCAAGGTTCAAAATGTTTTGGGGGTTCCAACATCATTTAAATTTTATTTATTTTCACAAAGATCAAGATCAAGAAAAAGTTAAATTGTGAAAACAGCAAGAAATGTGTATTGCATTATAGAAAGAGTACCACCAAAACATAATCAAGAGTCCTTTTGAAAAGTGAGGGAATGTGGAAGTATAACTCACTTATGCAGACCACTGTTTTTACTACAGTAATTTTTTCTTCTCTTCACATGGTGATTAGATAAGCTCTAAGAGACTATATGATTGTGTGGTGAAGAACCAGGGCTCTGAAATCAGACAGATCTAGACTCAGCTATTTAACAGCTGTGTAATCCTGGGCAAGTTACTTAACTTCCCCAAGCTTAGGTTCCTGATCTCTAAAGTGAGGTGATCAGTACCTCCCTCAGAAGGTTAGCGTGAGGATTAAATAAGAGGAAGCATGTGAGGCACTTACTCCACACAGCAATTGCTCAATAGATGGAAACTATTCTATTAAATATCTCGGTGCTAGAGGTAATAATGCTTAATGACTATGGACTCATCCATAGGTTCAAAGTTCAAATCTTGGCTTAGCTATTTACCTAACTGTGTGACCTTGAGCAAGTTACCAAATCACTCTGTACCTCCATTTCCTGGTCTATAAAATAGAAAGTGTAACTGTACCTACCTCATAGAGTTGTGGGGATAAAGTGAGTTAATGAATAAAAAGTGCTTATATCAGGGCCCACCACTTAGTAAGCACCAAGTATGTGTTGACTATCATTGTTATTAATGACTGACCATGCCATTATTGTGAAGTACTTTTCCTTCTTTAATTTAGTCATAACTTCCTTGCTCTGTCCTCCCTTGGCAATCAAGTCACATACAAAGTGCTTTTATGTGCATCATCCCAAAGGAATCTTAGTCTTAGTCCTATGTATAAAATATAAACAGAAGGAGAACCTGATACAAATGTATATAAAGTCACACAAATATTTACCCAAACAAGTATTTAACTGGATCATAAATCCTAACATTAAACAACACAAGCATCACATCTCATAACAGTAAATTTGAAAAAGGAAAGCAATTAAATGTGTATAGTCAGAAAAACAGGTTCCTTATGTCTCTAATTCCTGGAGAGTATAGCTACTGAGTCTAGCCCAGTGAAATCAGTTTAAATAGATGCAATTCCTCCAATTAAGCATAAGGTGGTGCCAAAGGATGTTTTCATCTGTGGTTCTATACGTTGGATAAGATGTTCCAGCTAGCCAGGAAGTCTGCGAATTCAAGCAGGACCTTCTAGGTTAACTGAATATCTCGGAGGAGCCTCAGTTGTTAGCAGCTTCCTAGAACCTTCTCTGTCCAAACTGATGAAATTGTTTCATCTTGGGTAAGACCAGAAAAGTTATTTTGCAAAAGTGCGCCTAAAAATAACCTTCTGTTGCACTGGTATTACTCAGGGCATAAGGTTTTGACACCTGCCAGGAAGCTGTGCTATTTTCCGCTTCTTTTGTTTCATTTCTGGTGAACAAAGGTAACACATATAGAATGTAGGGAAGCCATCAAATTTAAAATACTATGAAAAAATAATGGTGCATAATACTACAACCCAGAGGTAAACATTAACTTCTCCCCAAAATTTTAGCCTCCTAAATTCCCTATGCTAGCTTTCTATACTCTCTGTTTCTTAATTTCAGTTTACCAAACCTTCTGCCAATATTTTCCAGTGGGCTAAATTCACAACACTTGAGGCATTTTATTCTTTCCTAACAAAAAAAATGACATCTACCTAGAATTATATTGTTTGAAAATGTTTAATCATTGGAGATCTGTGACACACGATTGTGACTATTTAACACTATTGAACTGTACATTTAAAAATGGTTAAGATGGTAAATTATATGTTACTTCTTTTTACCAAAATTAATATTTTTAAAATTTTTTTCAAAAAGGAAAAGAAAACAAACCCCAAAAAAGTGTTTAACCATTAACATTTTTATGGATTTAGTTTAGATTAATTTAAGCAGTCCTGTCCACGGTACAGAGAAGCATTGGAAAATGAGCCAGTAAGCAAGCTTAGGCTAAGGAAAGAAATGAAAGAACCTTGTGACTTTGGGACTCACTGGGCATGTGTTCCAAGGAACACACCATTCCTAGTGCTGTGGGTAACAACAGGGCAAGATAAAGGTGAAGGTTAAAAGCAGACCTTCAACTTCATCTCCAGTTTCTCCAGTGAGTTGACCACCAGGTCCAAGCGACCCTGTGCACTTCTTTAGGGGGCCAGATGGTGAGAAAAAATTGGAAAAGTCCTAGTCTTTGGCAACAATAAGAATTGTTGGATGTCTAATATGTGGGGAAGGAATGAAAGAAAAAGTGAACTAGCTATAGTTGGATAGAGTCTGAGACGCCCATCTGGATTTCAGGATAGGGTGGAGGTGAGAGGTTTTGTACGATGGGTTTTAACAGCTGGAAATCATGCCAAAGTGAGATTACGGAGTCTGCAGATCTCTAGAGGCAAACTGTATGGGTTCAAACTCTGCCACTTACTAGTTGTGCAGCCAGCTTTGCAAATAACTTCATCTTTATGTGCCCACTATCCTCTTCTGTAAAGTGGGAATGATAAAGGTAATAGTAGTGCTTATCTCCTAGGATTGCTAAGTAAATGAAAAGAGTGACATTCAGAAAGCACCCAATAAACGTTAGCTGTTAGTAGTGATTTTGGAGGGCCTTGAGAATTGGTCTGAAAAGTCTGGATGGTAAGCAGCAAGGAGACACACTCAGAAAGGTAGGGTGAAGGCAAAAGCCCAGCAGAAGATCAGTATGTTGACACAGAGAAGACCCAGGGGAGATGAGGGAAAATGGAGACTTACAGTAAATTGGGTTTGAGGCTTTGAGGATTTGGCCTGAGATAGTGGCAGTAGGGAGCAATGTGCGTGGAAAATTGATTGGTTATTGTGAGGAACAAATGTCAGAGGGCTTAGAAGTGGCAAGAGCACCCTACTAGGAGCTGGGCAGCTTGGGCCTGGCTGTGGCTCCACCAAGTTTGGAGTCGTAGGGGAATCATGAAACCCCTTCCAGCCTCCACTCATTCCTCTGTCAATTTGGAGAATACCTTCACTGCCTCCCTTACAGTTTGTTGGGAGAATAAAATCAATGGTTTGCATAAAAACACTTTTTAAAAAATAACGTTCTAGATGGATATTATTATTGGTTTGTTGGGAATGAATAAAATACCTTAACGGTGAATTTAGCCAACTGGAAAGTATTGATAAAAATTTCTAATAAAATAGAGAATTTGAAACGCTAAAATTCCAGGAAGGGCTTAAAGATAATTAAGTCAAATTTGGAGCCATGGAATAGAAGTATTATTTAGAAGACTAAAACTAAAAAACTGGGTTTAAAACATTTGATAGTCATCTATATTGATATTAAATGAAGACTTTAAACTGTGCTCTAAAAATATTTAATTATGTAATCAAAAGGATTCATTAGAGAACAGCAATATGGAGGGTCAAAAACTATATCTTAATAAAAGGACCAATTGAAACATTAAAAGAACTAAACTTGCCTTTTAAAATTAAAAGGGTCATAGAAAGTAAAGGTGGACGAACAGGTCCTGAAATATGCCACTTTGATGTAAGGATTATTTTGAGCTAAAGGCACTTGAAAAACAGCAGAAGCAAGAAGGCATCTAATCTCTCCTTCTCTTCCTGAAAACAGGAGAGTAAAACTCACACATTAAAGGTACACTCCTTGAACCAGGAGAAAGGAAACATTCTTTGATGGGAAGTCATAGCCAAGAGAATTCTGTACAAACAGACCTTCTTAAAATAACTCTTACCTTCCTTTAGCCTTCCCACATAATTTAGTTACTTTCCACAACTGCCTGTCTTTGTTCAACCTAACACAAAAGCATTTGGGTTTTGCCACTTCTTTGGTTCTTCATTTCCCTATGGGGGCTCCTGTGTCAAGCAAAACTTAAATTTGTGTGCTTTTCTCTTGTTAATCTATCTTGTGTCAATTTAATTCTCAGGCCCAGCTGGGGACCTTAAGAGGGTATTGGTAAAGTTTTGCCTTCCCTACAAAAGGATTTTTTTTTTAATTCTATCATGTGTTGCCCCGAAGAGACATAATTAAAAGCAAATTGAGCCACTAAAAGTAAAGACTGATTTCTGGTTAAACAAATAGATTAATCACATACCTCTATTTCCTCTCCTATTCAAGTCCTTCTGAAATTTCACTAAGTGAAGAAAAACATGTAAATCCAGAACAAAGAGAATAAGAGGGGAGATATCAGTCAATTTAACAAATTTTTATGACACAAAAAGCAGATTGTCTTAGCAAGGGTGAAAGAGCTACCACAACTGTCTGTAGAAGGGAATCCCAAGGAGAAGCAAGACAATTGCTTTGCAGAACCATTGAGAAGCTTAAGGATTTGGAGGCACCAGGAACCACAGAAAGTGGGACATTCTGTGAGGGCCAAAAAGCAGAGAATTAGTTGAAAATGTACACATAGAGCATTGGACCCCCATCCCCAATATGGCTGTGATTCAGTGCCTGTAAGTGTGAGGGGGAGGCGGGGTGGAGGAGATTGCCCAGGCAGGAAGCCTCTGTGTCCAAAGTCATGCTTTTATATTGTTCATTAAAAAACTCAGCGGGACCTGGGCATTGAGGGAGGGGGCTCAGTGGTGAATCTCAACACTACAGATCACATCTCCCCAAAGGGAGATGAGGGAGGGGGACGAGCTCCCTTTTCTGAAGCAGTATCTTGGCCGCTGCCCAACCCTGTGAGTATAATCTTCTCCCCACACAGACCTAAAAATTGAGGAATGACACTTCCTAGACATTCAGAGGGAGTGGGTGGGGGGAAGGAGGAGAAAGAAGTCCTCACAGCAGAGGGCTGGAAACAGCAAAATATCATACAGTCGTTTAACATTGGTTTAAATGGACCCCAAAGTGGCAATCAAATAACCCTTTGACTGATTTAATTTCTCTGTATCCTGAAGTTTCCACCTCGTTGCTCACAAAATAGGGGCAGCCCAGCGAAGGGAGTCACCCCTGATTTTGGTTTGTGACCCAAACACAAAAACTGAAACTTGGGGACAGAAAAAGAAAGGTAGGAAGCCACCACCCTTACAGCAACCCAATCAGGCACATCTCAAAGACTGAGCAGCTCTTTTTAGAAAATGAAGCAATCTCAGAAAGAGGAAAGGTAATTGTCTGCTTTCCACGTTCTTCATACCTTGGTAAAGGACATTAGAAAATAGTCAGCGGCTTTAGCTTCTCCCTGCAGCCCCACTCGTTGCTTATGTCATCAGGTAAGTGCTGATGACAAATGCCTCTTTGTGACTCATTTCTCAACAGTAAAATGCACATAATGATATGCGGAAGTGCATAGTCACTAACAGGACAAGCTCTCTAAAATCAGACAGAGCTGGGTTCAAATTCCAATGTCCCTCTACGTATTAGCTGGATGATCTTAGGACATTCATTACTTAACCTCTCTGAACCTCAACTTTTTCATCTATAAAATGGTTATAATAATGTATATGCCATGGAGTGGCACAATATATATTATTGTGGGGATCCAGTGAGATTATGTATGTATAACAGCTTGGGAAAAAACTAAATTTCATTAGGAATAAGGATCTGCATTCATTTCCTATAGCTGCTATAACAAATTACCACAAGCTTTGGGACTGAAACAACGTACATTTATTCTCTTATAGTTCTGAAGGTCAGAAGTCCCAAATAAATTTCAAGTTGTGGGCAGGGCAGGGCAGTGCACCGTCTGGAGGCTCTGGGGCAGAATCCATTTCCTTGCCTTTTCCAGCCCCTAGAACCTCATTCCTTGCCTGCCTTCCTCCACCCAAAAGCTGGCAGTGCAGCGTTTTGCTTCAGTGGTCACCTTGCTTTCTTCTGCACCAAATCTCCCTCTGCCTCTTTCTTAAAAGGACAGTTGTGACTGCAGTTAGAGCTCCTGTGGATAATCCAGGATAATCTTATTTTGAGATCTTTGAACTTAATTACTTCTACAAAATCTTTTTTGCCATGTGCTATAGTTTGGACATTTGTCCTCTGCAAATCTCATGTTGAAATGTGATCCCCAGTGTTGGAGATGGGGCCTAAGAGGAGGTGTTTGGGTCATGGGGGCTCCCGTGAGTGGCTTGGTGCTGTCCTCATGGTAATGAATGAGTTCTCATTCTTTTAGTTCCCAGGAGAGTTGGTTGTCAAAAAGAACCTGGCACCTCCCTCCTCTTTCTCTTGCTTCCTCCATTGCCATGTGATCTCTGCATGCCGGCTCCCCTTCACCTTCCACCATGAGTGGAAGCAGATGCTGGTGCCATCCTTCCTGTACAGCCTGTAAAACCATGAGCCAAATAAACCTCTTTTCTTTATAAATTACCCAGCCTCAGGTAATATATAGCAACACAAACGGACTGAGGCACCATGTAAAATAACATTCCCAGATTAGGACCTGGATACCACTGGGGCCATTATACAGTCTACCACAGGTTTTATCTTCAAGGTATGCTTTAGGGAAGGAGGGGAGATCCAGTGACATTTTACAAAACTCATCGAGTATACTGAACATAAAATGCCTCTGCCACCCAGGCTTCCCCTTATCCTACTTTGCTGTGAGTTAAAACCAACTGAATAGGAAAATATTCCTATCCTGGCTACAGCAAGCCAGAAAGGAAGATACACAAGTCACCCAGTCCTAGCTTGGTCTTCATGAAGCCTGGGAGGGGACTCCTGCTGGCTCTGCAGAGTCCCTGCTGCTGCTGTTCTGTCACCTGTGCCTCACCTGCCCAGCTGGGGCTGTTGGCAAATGCCAGAGTGTGCAGGGAGGTGGCAGAACTCCAACAGAGAAAGGCACTGATGGGTTTCTTCCCTCTGCAGCACCCACCTAGAGCCCCACCAAGGCCAGAACCAGAGATTGGGAGTACATACTGTGCTCTCCTCTTCTTTGGGTGGGGGTGGGAGTATCAGGCCCTCTGTGTTGACAAAGAGCTCTTTTTTAGACAACACCATCTGGCATTTTTCCCTTTCATTACTAATTGCATTGTTTTTGTTTTTGTTTTTACTTTGGCAAGGCTTATGGCCATGTAGTTCCCAGGCCTTCTCTTTCTCAAGTATTTTACTTGGCCATATCTTATAGACTTGGCAATGCCCTCAGCAGATGTAAGGAGGTCTACAGGTGAGAGACAAGGGAAGCAAATGGAACAACATTTGTTGAGTGTCTGCTATGCACCAGGCACTATGTTGAGTGCTTTACTTATGTTATTTCATTTTGTTCTTACAAAAAACACATCACGCAAGTGAGGGAATTAGGGCTCAGCTAAGTTAAAGTTTAAGTTACTTTCTCAAAATCATGAAGTTGATAAGAGGCAGAGTTTGGAGTCATACTGAAATATGTCTGACTGCCACACCATTGTGCCATGGCACCCTTCCACCTACAGCACGGGGAGAGCAGAAGGCATCTTACCATGGCCATGAGTCGGTAATTTGGTTTAGAGTTCCTTTGTTACCAGCAGCAGATTGTTCCCTCATTACAGGTTCATACTCCTGGTCACCAAACCAATGGCTAAATGACAAGTAAATAGCACACAAGTGAGAAATTGCTTAGCAAACTAAAATCTAATATATTCTGCTTTGTGTGCCTAACTGATTGCCTTATGGGCCAATGGTTTCCAATATTTTATGATTATGCATCCTAGTCAGTAAAAAATTATTGACCACATACCATCAATAAATTCGTATTCATTTTTTATTAATTATATGCAGGCACCATTAATAGGAAAAAACACGAAAGTAAACATTTATAATATGATATTTTAGCAGTTAGAAGTTCTAACATTTTCTTTCCACATTTGAAAGAATAGAATTGCACTCCTTGCTGTATGAATACTCCACCTGGAGGACATCGTCATACTTAGTTATTGTTGAGATACAAACTCACTGCTACATACCAAGACTCATTCATCAACATCTAAGAAAACCCCAGGAATGGGTATAAATACATATAACAAAAGATTACTACTCCTGTAGCCAAACAACTCAGGTGATACTGAATTCTACTAAGCATTCAAAAAAGAACTAATACTAATCCTACTTAAACTAGTCCAAAAAATCAAGGAGAAGGAGATACTCCCAAACTCATTTTATGAGGCCTATATGACCCTGATACCAAAACCAGGCAAAGACACAACAAAAAAAGAAAATAATAGGCCACTATCTCTGATGAACATAGATACAAAAATTCTCAACAAAATACTAGCAAGCTGAATTCAACAGCACATTAAAAAGATTATTGATTGTGATCAAGTGGGATTCATCCCAGGGATGAAAGAAGTGTTCGACATATGCAAATCAATCAATGTGATACATCATATCAACAGAATGAAGGACAAAAACCATATGATCATTTCACTTGATGCTGAAAAAGCATTTGATAAAATTCAACATCCCTTCATGATAAAAACTCTCAAAAAACTGGGTATAGGTGGAACTTACCCCAACATGATAAAAGCCATGCATGACAGACCCACAGCTGGCATCACACTGAAAAGGGAAAAAACTGAAAGCCTTTCCTCTAAGATCTAGAACAAGATGAGGATGCCCACTTTCACCACTGTTATTCAACATAGTACCGGAAGTTCTAACTAGAGCAATTAGACAAAGAAAGGAAGAGAGAGAATCCAAGTTGGAAAGGAAGAAGTCAAATTATCCTAGTTTGCAGATGGTGTGATCTTATGTTTAGAGAAACTTAAAGACTCCACTCAAAACCTATTAGAACTGATAAATAAATTCAGTAAAGTTGTAGTATACAAAATCAACATGCAAAAATCAGTAGCATTTCTATATGCCAACAGCAAACAATCTGAAAAAGAAGCCAAGAAAGTTATCCCATTTATAAGAGCTACAAGTGAAATAAAATACCTAACAATAAACTTAATCAAAGAAGTGAAAGATTTCTACAATGAAAACTATAAAACATTGATGAAAGAAGTTGAAGAGAACACCAAAAAATGGAAGGCTATTTCATGTTCATGGGTTGGAAGAATCAATATTGTTAGAATGTCCATACTACCCAAAGCAATCTACAGATTCATTGCAATTCCCATGAAAATACCAATGACATTCTTCACAGAAATATAAAAAAATATTATAGAATGTCTTTTTTGCCTTTGGGTAAATACCCAGTGGTGGGATTGCTGGATCAAATGGTAATGTTACTTTTATTAATAGTTCTTTGAGGTATGTCCATATTACTTTCTATAGAGGTTGTACTAATTTGCAGTCCCACCAGCAGTGTATGAATGTTCCTGTCTCTCCACATCCACACCAACATTTGTTGTTTGGGGACTTTTTGATAAAAGCCAATCTCACTTGAGTTAAGTGATATCTCGTTGTGGTTTTGATTTGAATTTCCCTGATGATTAGAGATGTTGAACAATTTTTCATATGTTTGTTGGCTATTTGTCTTCTTTTGAAAAATCTGCACTCAACTGTTTATAGCAACACAATTCACAATTGTGAAGATGTGGAAACAACCCAAGTGCCCATCAATATGAGTGGATTAATAAAATGTGGCATATGTATACCATGGAGTATTACTCAGCCATAGAAAAAATGGTGAACTACTTCTTGTATTATCCTGGATCAAGCTGGAATCCATTCTTCTAAGTGAAGTATTACAAGAATGGAAAAACAAGCACTACATGTACTCACCATTAAATTCGTACTAATTGGCTGGGTGCAGTGGCTTATGCCTGTAATCCTAGCACTCTGGGAGGCTAAGGCAGGAGGATCACTTGAGCTCAGGAGTCCAAGACCAGCCTCAGCAAGAGTGAGACCCCCGTCTCTACTAAAAATAGAAAAAATTAGCCAGGCATGGTGGCGCACGGGTGTAGACCCAGCTATTCAGGAGGATGAGGCACGAGGATCGCTTGAGCCCAGGAGTTTGAGGTTGCTGTGAGATAGGCTGGCATCATGGCACTCGAGCTTAGGCAACAAAGTGAGACTTTGTCTCAAAAAAAAAAAGGAAATTGTTCAATAAATTGGTACTAATTGATCAACACTTACGTGCACACATGGAAGTAACATTCATCCGGTGTCCTGCAGGTGGGAGGGGAGAGGAAGGAATGGGTAAATTCACACCTAACAGGTGTGGTGTGCACTTTCTGGGGGATGGGCACACTTTTAGCTCTGACTTGGGCAGTGCAAAGGCAATATATGTAACCAAAGCATTTATTTCCCCATAATATTCTGAAATTTAAAAAAAAGAAATAGAAAAAAATCCTAAAATTTATATGGAACCACAAAAGAAACCAGAACAGCCAAAGCCATCCTGAGCAAAAAGAACAAAACTGGAGGAATCACATTGCCTGACTTCAAATTATACTACAGAGATGTGATAACCAAAACAGCATGGTACTGGCATAAAACCAGACACATAGACCAATAGAACAGAATAGAGAACCCAGAAATAAATCCACACGTCTATAGTGACCTTATCTTCAACAAAGTTGCCAAGAACATACCAGCAGGGAAAGGACAGTCTCTTCAGTAAATAAAAGGTGCTGGGGAAACTGGATATCCATATGTAGAAAGATAAAACTAAACCCTTATCTCTTGCCACCTACAAAAATCAAGTCAAAATGGCTTAAAGGCTTAAATATAAGACCTGAAACTATGAAACTACTAAAAGAAAACAAAAGGTAACATTTCAGGACGTTGGTTTAGGCAAGGACTTCTTGAATAATACCCCAAAGCACAGACAACTAAAGCAAAATTGGACAAATGTGATCACATCAAGCTAAAAAGCTTCTGCAAAAAGAAGAGACAACCCATAGAAAGGGAAAAAATATTTGCAAACTACCCACACTACTAAGGGATTAATAACTAGAATATATAAGAAGCTCCAACAACTTGATTAGGAAAAAATTAAATAATCCAATTAAAAGCGGGCAAATAATCTGAATAGACATTTCTCAAAAGAAGACATACAAAGGGCCAACAGGTATATGAAAAAATGCACAACATCATTAGTCATCAGAGAAATACAAATCAAAACTACAATGAGATATCATCTCACCCCAGTTAAATGGCTTTTATCAAAAAGACAATAACGAATGCTGGCAAAGACGTGGAGAAAGGGGAACCCTTGTACACTGTTGGTGGGGATGGAAATTAGTGCAACCACTATGGAAAACAGTATGGAGTTTCCTCAAAAAACTAAAAATCGAGCTACCATATGACCCAGCAATCCCCACTGCTAAGTATACATCCAAAAGAAAGGAAACCAGCATATCGAAAGATATCTACACTCCCATGTTCGTTGCAGCACTATTCACAATATCCAAGATTTAGAATCAACCTATTTGTCCATCAACAAATGAATGCTTAAAGAAATTGTGGTACATATACATAATAGAATATTATACAGCCACAAAAAAGTATGAAATCCTGCTGTTTGCAACAACATGGATGGAACTAGAGAACATTATATTAAGTGAAATAAGCCAAGCACAGAAAGACAAATCTCACATGTTCTCACTCATATGTGGGAGGTAAATATTAAAACAATTGATCTTGTGGGGACAGAGTAGAATGACAGTTACCGGAGGCTGGGAAGGATTGCGGGGAGGTGGGATAAAGTGGGGATGATTAATGGTGCGCAAATATAGTTAGATAGTCAGATAGAATGAACAATATTTAATAGCACAACAAAGTGACTATAATCAAAAATAAATTAGGGTATACTTTAAAATAACTAAAACAGTAGAATTGGAATGTTCCTAACATAAAGAAATGTTAAATGCCTGAGGTGATGGATACCCCAATTACCCTGATTTGATTAATTTACATTGTATACCTGTATCAAAACATCATCCTATAAAGATATACAACTATTATGTACCCATAATAATTAAAAGTTAAAAGTTAAAAAAAAACCAAAAAAACAATTTTGTCATAGATCACAAAGTTGATTGGTATAGATTTTCTCTCTCTCTCTCTCTCTCTCTCTCTCTCTCTCTCTCTCTCTCTCTCTCTCTCTCATAATTCATGGTTCAAGAGCAATACCAGCATTTCTCTAACATTAGAGTCAGTTTAGCATTTCAGGACTTTGAGAGAAAAGACCATAGTATGATTGCCAAATAGTATTCAGTTCTTGCAACAACCAAGAAAATTACAAAGACTTGAAGAAAACAAAAAAGCAGCATTGAGCTGATAATAAACAACCTATTGTAAAGCAAAAGATAGTGGTGAGGTCAGTCTTAAAAATGTGGATTCATTGTTTTTAAGGAATATAGGCTCCAATTCTAGTGCAGTGACACCCAGCGATGAACAGACCCATTGGATTCAGCAGTAGAAAGGGTTTGGGCTTGACATTTAGCTGGTGTTAAGGGAAAGGATTTCCTAGGTTCTGAGGATAAAGAGTAAAACCTCTATGGGGCCTTTTTTCGCATGTTTCTGTTCATTGTTATGGAGATATGGTATTAATTGTAGTACTGTTACTGTTGGAATTCAGTTTGTTTCCTTGTTTCATTCTGTATACTAATATTCTGTGAACTATTTTATTTAACTGCCTGCATGACTATGATATTGGCATTCCTTCACATGCAATAATTTGCTTCTGTACTTTGTGCTAACTTTTACTGAAATATTTGTTTGGCTACATTATGCTGTCAGTACCTGTATAGAAATGCATTCAAATTTATTTTATGTTGCTGCTTGTTTTGTGCCCATCTTTATTGATATATCTACTCTGTATAGACTGTGCAAAAATTTATTCTAATGTATTTTGTATTATAATTCTTTTTTTTTCTTCAGAGAAATTCCTGTTTTATTTATTTATTTATAATTTTTTTTTTTTTTTTTTTTTTTTTTTTTTTTTTTTTTTTTTTTTTTTTTTTTTTTTTTTTTTTTTTTTTTGAGACAGAGTCCTGATCTGTTGTTCGGGCTAGAGTGCAGTGGCATCAGCTTAGCTCATAGCGACCTCAAACTCCTGGATTCAAGCGATCCTCCTGCCTCAGCCTTCCAAGTAGCTGGGACTACAGGCACATGCTACCATGCTGGCTATATTTTTTTTCTATTTTTAGTTGCCCAGCTAATTTTTTTTTTTTTATTTTAGTAGAGACGGGGTCTCGCTCTTGCTCAGGCTGGTCACTAGCTCCTGACCTCAATCCATCCTCCCACCTCGCCTCCCAGAGTGCTAGGATTACAGGCGTGAGCCACTGTACCTGGCCAAACTATTAATAAGTATATTGACTGGGTGATCACTGAGGGCTTGTCAGTTCTAAGTGCTAGAAATTAACTTTCATTTCATGAAAGGAATTGGTAGAGGAAAGCAGTGTTGGAAAACTCAACTTCTTTAGACCCGTTCAGCCCTGCCCTCGTAACATTCTGACACCAAACCCTTAATTCAGCACTTATGCCACACCAAACATTAGACACAGTCTCTCATGTAATGCCCCAAAGAACTTCAAAAGGTCAGTGGCGTCATTCCCATTTTATGAGAAAGGGGATTGAGTCTCAGAAAAGATAACTAATTTATGTAGACACACACACCTAGTCGGTCATCGAATTAGGAGTGGACCACAGGTTCGTCTCCCTCCAAAGCCCACACTATGAACCACCATGCTATCCCGCCTCCTCCAGCTGTGCTATGCGTGGGTTCAGTGTAGAGATGGGAAAGATGGAACATGGTAGCAGGAAACTTTCCCTCTTTTCTGTCTGTGGCTACAATTTCATGGATGAGAATGTGTATAGAGGGTGACTTGTAACCTTCTCTCCAAATGCCCTCTCCCTCTTCCATCCTCTGAGATGGCTATGATTAATCACTTCTGAATTATTAAACACAATGCAGTATAGGGGACTTAGAAGACCTATGTTCTGCTTTGGCTCTACCACTTACATGACTTTGGTAATTTCAGAATCTCTGTAAAATATATCTAAAAGGTTGGGCGTGGTAGCTCATGCTTGTAATTCCAGCACTTTGGGAGGCCAAGGAGGGAGGATCTCTTGAGGCTTGAGTTTGAGACCAGCCTGGGCAACAAGCAAGACCCCATCTCTATAGAAAATAGAAAAATTAGCCAGGTGTGATGGGGCCCACCTGTAGTCCCAGCTACTCAGAAGGCTGAGGCAGGAGGATCGCTGGAGCCCCAGAGTTTGAGGTTGCAGTGGGCTATGATGACACCACTGCACTCTAGCTTGGGCAACAGGGCAAGACACTGTCTAAAAGAATAAATAAATAAATACATTATACGTGTGTGTGTGTGTGTGTGTGTACATATATCTATAAAATAGAATTGAGAATATTTTTCCTGCCTGTCTCACAGGACTGTTATAAAAAATTAAATTCATTCATTTATTTATCCACCGAAAAATATTTATTGAATGTCTAATATGTGAAAGGTACTATTCTAGATGCTGGTAATAAAATGGTGAACAAAATAGGGAAGACCCTGCCCTCATGCAGCTTATATTTTAATAGAGGAGAGCAAACAATACAAATGTAAACAAATAAACAGGATAATTCCAGATTGAAGTAAGTACTGAGATGCAGTAAACAGGGTCATCAGGAGGAGGGAGGCTACTTCAGATGAGGATGGTGAGGGGGACCCAGAAGGAATTGGGAAGGGTGACATCCAAGCAGAGACCCGAAGTATGAGAAACAGCCAGCCGTTTGAAGAGCAGGAGCGTTCCAGGCAGAGGGACGAGCTGGAGCATGTGCGAGCAAGAAAACAAAGGTGTGGCTGGAGCACAGGGAGCTGGGGCAGGAGGTGGAAACGGGGAAGGAAAGAGCCTGTGAGGAGGTTGTTTTTATTTTGAGTGCAAAGTAGAGTATTGAAGGGTTTGAAGCTGAGGTGTGACACAATCTGAATGACTTTTAAAAAGAGATTTTAATGGCCAGGGTGTGGAAAATAGATTGGGGGTGGAGGGAAGAGGCAGAGGGGAGCCAGGAAGAACAGGTTGAAGGCTCCTGCAGGAGTCCAGGAGAGACAGTGGTGGCTTGGACCTGGGTGTCGGCTGGGACAGTGGAGGAAAGTGGAGACAAACCAACAGGACCTGTTGATAGAGAGCAGAGGGGAGGCGGCGCACAAGGGACAGGGAGGAACCAAGGATGACAAATGAGACGACCTACGTGAAAGGATTGCTAAACTGCAAAGCACTGTACCAAGTTGGGAGGATAGCAGAGATTCCTGCTGGGAAAGGGGTTGAGATGCCAAAAGGTTGATGCTCAGAGGTTCCAAATACAAACTTCTACTCCGTGGCTCACCTACGTCTGACCCTGCTATATGGAATTTCTGTTTCAAAGGTTTGAAATGGAGGCCTGACCAACTCCCAAGCTATTTATATCTTATTTTGAAGGTAGATCCAAACAACTTTATTCATTCTCCACAGACTCGGGGTTGGTTCCTTGGTACTTATATTATCCTTCATATTTGAAAATGGCACTGAAATTAATGAATACCTAAAATATTCAACTTATTTGAATTGTATTTTCAAATAAGGTGATTTGCCAAATTAAGAGGCTACGAAATCTAGTGTTGTGAGGGACGACTCTCTGGTATCTATGATTCTGTTTTCAACAGGTTGATATTAACATGTTCGGTGGGACCATCCTTCCTGGTCCCGCACTTTCTGCACAGTCAGTGTAGGACAGTTAGCATGCCTGCCCTCACCCCTGCTAAATGCCAGTAGCACCCCAATCATTGTAACCACCAAAAGCACCCCACACATTTCCAAACACCTCTTGGATGTGCTGCCCCTTCCCAGCAGAGAGCCACAAGTTGTGTATTTATTAGGACCGCTTCACTACGGATAATCTTGTCAGCCGCTGTCATGGTCTAATTGGATTGTGTTATCACTACTCCATGATACTGAGATGGCTCCAGTTGTTTATTTTGCAAGAAATAATTATGTTTTCCCACATTCCTTTTCCCCTACAAGCATCAGCATGGACTTTTTGACTAGTTCCCTTGGGCTCACACTTCTTTGAAGTAATTGTTTTTAAGCAAGTTGGTCTTAATAAGAGAGTCCCGCCCTGTTTCACACCCTTGCCCGCCCAGTCCTGCCACCACCTGTGCTTTTTATTTCTTTATGTAGACCCATGGAAGGCTGTATCCAGGTGCACAGAGGGTTCCCAGAGGGGACAAGGTTAGAGGGGTCTGCATGCCAAATGCCTGGATCAAACAGGGAGAACCTGGGTGGGGGCCATTACTGCCAGCACACCATTGGCACTGACTGCCTTTCCAGGACAAAAGGTATTGCCTTGAAGGGTAGTTTGACTTTTGCTAGAGAGAGAGAGAGAGAATGCAGCAACCTTTATCAGACAAGGCACAATGACTTGCTCCTTCCCAGCAGGTTTCACCAGTTTTGCCTTTGGGTAGTTTGATCTGATAGTAAGAACCAAGGGTGGACTACCTCCTGGCTCTGTCTCCAACTCACAGCAAGTTTTTCTTCTTGTTGTTGTAAAGAATTTATTACTCACCAAAGTAAGTCGCAGCCACCAAACTTGACAATTGGCTTCTCTGAGATCCTCCCAAAGAAAGTATATATTTCACAGTACAGAGTTATGAAATTTGTGTCAGTCAATTAGGCTGTACTTTTATTCTATAAAAATGACAAGTTGTATCATATGTATTAAGTTGTGATGGGATTGCATTATTTACTTCTTGTCGTGACAACACGGACAATTGCCCCATTTTCATTGAAAGTTATGAAGCTACGGTGTACAGCAGACTGTGTGTCCTTTTACCTTTTTTTCTCTAGCTCAAACATCAGTTTCCAGTAACATAATCTTCTGCGAAGTCTCATGGGGGTAAAGCAATTTGGACAACCCCACTGTAACCCGATTCACAGACTGTTGAATGCAGCAGACACCTCATGTTACTGTCTTATCTATGCTGGAAACATAGTAGAGATGCCTCATCTCCCCCCCATTCTGCCTTCAGGCATCTCTCTTTACACCATTTCTTTCATCCTCTCCCCAGCCTCAGACAGGGGAGGTGCCGCTACATTTCCCATCTGCTCTCTCCACTACCGTGGGTCTTACTGTCCTCCTTGTTCTGTTGAATCCTTTCTCTCTCTCTAGCACCTTCGCTCTCTCTCGATCACTGCTCTTCTCTTCTGTCCACCCTCTGAAAAAGCCCCCTCTGCCCTAGAAATAACAAAATGAACAAAAAACCTTGGCTAAATTGCTGCATTAGTACACTACCCTGCTCCTCTCCTTCCTTTCTCTGCCAGACTCCTGGTCTCCACCCACTGCTTCTGCTTTCGTATTATCCGTCCACTTTAATCCAGTTTCACTTCCAGAGTTCCAATGAATCTACATTCACCAGTGATGTTCACCTTGTTTCTCTGCAGTTCTCTGCTGCTGACGATCCCCTATTAGAAACGGTCTGTTTCTTTGAATCCCAAGAGAATTTTCTAATCGATCTTCCCATCTCTGTTTTTTTTTTTCCCCCACTCTTCATTCCTTTCTTCTCTATAACCACTTCCCCAGAAATCTCACCCACACTCAGGTCTTCCAACTGCTTAATTCGAGCCTCGCAGGGCACATTTCGGCAGCTGCGCCTACCTTAGCAGCACGCCCCCGTTGCATAGACATTGCCTCCTGAACTTCCCCAGGTGGAGACTAGATGTCTGGCAGGGAAAACAGGCCTGACTCATCCCTGGCCTTGTTCCATCCGCCCCTTGCTCATTCTGCTGTGACAGACTCACCTCTCCCCTCAGGTCACCACACTCCTCACCTTGGCAGGACATTTACTTCTTATGTCCGGGCTCCCGAGTTTTCTCCTGAGTTTTAATTCTACATTTTAACTGCCTCCTAAATATTTCCACTTGGTTTTCCTATCATCACCTCAAACTCAAAGTGTGAGAATAAATGTGTTTACCCCTAGAGGGGTGGGGGAAACATGGTACCCCTTCTGACTCACAAACTTCTGTCAACGGCATTATCATCCACTTAGTTAATCTCAAAATCCCAGTCATTTTTGCTTCCTTTTTCTGTTCTAGTTACCAAGCCCTCTTAATTCTTCCTCTGTACTTCACCTAAATGAAACAGGCCAAGGGTATCTACCTTCAAGTGTGATTGGATCTAGGTACTAAAGCAATGTTAGGAATCTCCCTCCCTCCATCTCTTGGCTATGAGTTGCCTTCACTGCCAGCCACATTCTTCCTAAGTGTGATAAAATAGCAGCCACCTCCTGCACACTTGTGTTGTAGAAATGTAGCATCATTAGCAGAAAGAAAGAGAGTACTCTTTCTCAATTATCCACCACAAGTCCTAACACTGACTTC
>RJWJ010013380.1:0-40013 GCA_004363605.1 Indri indri
TCTCTCTCTCTCTCTCTCACACTCATGTAGGATTATTAAGTAAAACATTTCCCCTTCCTTGAAAATGTTAGCTGCTTTATTTTCAGGAATTCAGCTCAGCTATTTCAAACGTCTCCCCCATGCATGTCAAGCGCCATAGCAGACACTTGGAGGCAGGATGCAGTGTAAAGAAAGGGACTAAGAACTTCAGGATTAGGAAGTTGTTCCCATTTTATAGATAAGTAAACTGAGTCTTGGAGAAGCCAATGAAATTGCACGAGGCCACCGAGCTGGGGAGAGCCGGCATGCAAACACAAGTCAGTTTGCTTCCAAAGGCTACGTCCTTCTCATCGTCTTAGTTTGCTACAAAGACGATAGGAATACGGCTTCTGTCCCCAAGGGGCTTTCAGTCTGGAACAGGTGACCATACCTGTATAATAAATATAACTCAAGGAATAGTCTGTAAGTTCTGCATAACAGACAAAAATACAGGGCTGCACAAGAATGGTCAATGTGAAAATTATTTAGGGTTATGTTCAGGTCTTTGTTATCGGTGATGTTGTTACCATGGTTACAGCCTGACCCTCTTTCGGAGCTGTGAACTAAAAGCTGCAGGGCCGTGTATGCGGGTACAGTGATGTTAACGAATAAAGCCACGTCACAGATGACGGCCAGTGCTGGTATCAAAGCTGTTCAGGGAACTTGAAACTTTGCAGGAGCAGCGAGGAACAGCCCTGGTTGCGATGCCCGGATTCTACACCACCCTCCTTTCTGCGGTTTGCAGTTTGGCCCTTTCTGTGCTCAGCGACGTGGCCGGCTCCTCTAGGGACCAGCGCTGACCTGAGCTTGTCCCGCTGCTGCTACCCAAGGGCAAGTTCACCCCATCCCTGAACGTGGGAGTGAAGGATTTCAGAAGTCCCACTGCAACATTCTCTAAGGAACCAAACACTCACGCTCTGCAGAGGTGAAACCCCAGGCCCGATTCCAGACTCTCATCCCCTGAACCTCGATGAGAGAATTGTTACTGCGTTCAGAGTCTGAGGATCTGGCCCAATAAAAACAAACCAATTTACGACCGTGTTGCAGACACATTCCACTCGCAACTGGCCACTAAGAGGCATTGCATGCTAGGTGCGCGGCCCAGTGACGATGGTTACCGCCAGACCCAAAGCGAAGATTCATTTAGTTTTGGGATATGATGTTCTTGGGAGCAGACCTACCACGTTCTGGAAGCCCAGAAGGTTGCTTGGGTTGGAACACCTGCAGCCACTGCCCGGGGACTGAGAAGCACTTGTCCCGGCTGGGAGCCTCGCCGAAGGTCTCTGCTCGGCAGAAACGAGATCTGGCCCGTGTGGAGGGCAGGGGGGCCCTGGCTTGTGTCACATTCTTCCAGGCTGAATCGACTCAGCAAGCAAAGTGGAAACAGCTTCCCTGCCCCTGTTGGTCAGCTAAGTGCACAGTGTGGTCTGACGTGGCTGTACGGCAGCCTCAACCGTCACTAACCTACCCGGCTCTGCAGGGCTTCCCTGAGGGCATGATTTTTGCAACAACGGTTCTTTAACAGGGAAAACAATAACCTTAGGTGCACCTGGAAGAAGGTGAAACTTTGAATAGTAATGACGGTTTATTGATGTTTATCTTTAAATTGTTTCCTTTATTCAGCTGAACAGATAAGGTTTGGATGCGGCACAACGATACAAAGCAAGTGGTTCTGGAACTTCTATGGAAGAGTCTATCTTGTCTTTTCAAGTGTGGCCCCATCGAATAGGCAGATACGGGGGACTTTTTAATGCCTCCCCCCGTGACTGTCTTCCTGGGGGAGGCAGCTGGGAGCCGACTTCGCAAAGCTCGGCAGAGTGAGCGCTCGGGATGGAAGTTGGACCCTGATGGTGGTCTGAGACACTCACGCTTTCTTGACTGTCTCCCCACCCCGTGGAGGAGGACTTTTCATCCAGTGTTTGTTTTCTGACACTAAAGCCATAATTTAAAAAATTATTTCCAGCAAGGGTCCCTACGTTACCCGACTCGTCTCACTGTAATGTCCTATGTCCTGTCTCTTCTCTCTTCAAAGATAACATACCAGGCTATTCTGGAAGAGATTTGGACCTGAGAGCTGTTGTTGTTGTTTTAAATCTCTGAGAAGAAATCAAGAAAAATATCATTTACAAGATGTTTAAGTATTTTCTACCGTGTTAGCAATGGAGGGTTAGAGTCACCTTTGGCGCAGACTCTTCTTTTTATTCTGTGCAAAACTAAAACAAAACAAATACTTCGTGGAAGCCCAGGTTACTTATGCAGAATATCCACCATTCCGTTGTTCTTTGAAGAAAGATTAAATGCAGTGAAGCAACCCAAAACCAGGAAAATTAAACGTTTTGTTGGCATTGTAGCCACGGAGGTTGGAAGTATTGTCTTCTCCGTCGCATACTAACTGCTGTGTTCATAAACACAGGTGTGCTGCACACGGCAAGCACCCGGCACCCACCTGTGGACGGACAGACTGACTCGTCTACACCGCGTTAGTAGCTGCACTGGTGGCTTCGCTCCAGGTTGGTTGGTCTCTCGTCTTACGCTGCAGTAGTGTGGGCCTTATCTTAGCAGATGGGGTGTGTTTCTCAAATTGTGTGTGCCCGAGATTCTTATAAAAAAAAATAATTTAAAATGCACCAGGGAAAAACCATTTAGAGGAATTTACCGTGAAATATTTTTGGTGATTATCTTAGAAAGAAGAAAGTGGACTATGTTTTGTTTGTCTTCGTGTTTTTACACTGGACCATTTTCGCACTTAGGAAGGGCCACTACTGTTGATGTGATTGACAGTCTCTCTCCCCACCCCCATTAAGGTTTGTGTTGTTTTTGCTTTTTACATGTGTATTTATTAGAAATGACATTATCTCACCATACTAATTTCTCTGAATATTTCCACTGAGATTTTACAAGAGAGTCTCGTCTGGGTTAACGCAGCTTTTGTTCACTGTTAGGACGGGGTCTCCTCCTCGCTGGGACACTGGGGGTGGGATCTGGAAAGGAACTATGAGTTTGGTTTGCTCTGTTCTCCAACTAGCCATGGTATGCGTGTAGTGAGAGGCAGAGAGCGACTGAGAAGAAAACAAGTGTAAGCTGGAAAAGTCACACAGAGAGATGGAGAGAGAACAGGTGAAACCAAAGCTCCAACACAACTGAAGTGGCCACGTATATTAAAAAAAATAGTCACAGTGGTACCTACAAGATACAATCACTACTGAGGGAACAAACTACGGTCAGATAAATGGCAGCCCTTAGAAAAAAAAGAAAAAAATCCCACAAGGCAAAAACAATAAAAATTGTTTGGTTGCATAGTACTTATGGTGTTTTAAAATATTATTTTCTCAGGTACCAAAGAATCTTCTCATAACAGCTATTGATTAGGTAGGTGCGATACCCTGTAAGTCTAATCTAATAATATTTCCAGAATCGCCACAATGGTAGATTATAATGGATTACAATTGTTGGGCTGCTAAATTAAGTGTGAATCCGGTCCCTTTGTCCCAAGGTATAAAGGGTTTCTACTGTGTCCATCGCTTAAAAACATTCGGGTCACAAAAAAGCTGTAGCTAACAAAAGATGCAACAAGGTAGCGGGAAAATAGATCGATTTAATTCCTCTCCACTCAACATCAACTCGTTTGATAAATATTGACTGAAATAGACTTGAGGGCTTCAAGAAATCAGAGAGAAAAACGTCCTTGCCCTATTCCTGGACGAAGGCTGCAGTTTTCATTTTCCTTAATGATAACAAAAGGTCATTGAAGTCGGGCATCACGCGACGTAGCCATGAAAAACTCGCTTTTTACCTCTTTAGGAAATGCGGACAGTCCTGCCACCTGCCGGAGGGGACGACAGGAACTCATGACAGTGGGGAGGGAGAGACATCAGGGCGTGTGGCGCGGTTGGTCAGGTCGTGCGTCGTCACAAGGAACTGGCCACAGGTGACCAGAGAGAGGGACGAGCGTCAATTTGAGCTAAGAATGTGGGAAGTTAGTTCCAAAACGAACCGTCCTGCGCTCACTCTGAACCAATTTGGTTTTACAAATTCTGCTCTAGCGCAGCAAATTGTCTCTCTAATCTGTCCTCGAGTACGAGTTAATTCTGTGGCCTGCGGTAGGTATGATGTTAAGTAGGTGCAGTAAGTGGGACGGTAACATTTCACAGCAAATTACTTTGTGCTGCTTACGGAGATTGAGACGGGCTCCCCGACTGAGTAACGAACACCGCTACCAGAGAGCTTTGTGCAGCCACGATTGCAAACTCCAGCACGGGCGGCCACCAGCTAACGTTTATCGGCTCCGTCTCTCTGAGAGCGCCGTGCTGACATCTAACTGGTCCTCTTGCCTTCACCGTGTCTGCGGCATCCAGGGTGACTTTCCTGAAGTCAACACAGGTCTTAATGGCACTGGAAGTAGATGCTCACTTAGGACAGGTGAAGAGTCCGAGATTTCCAAGAAAAGCTACTGCAGACGCTTTCAGGCACATGAGCAGGACCGAGAGGAAAAGATTCATGGGCAGAAACAGCAGGCTGGAGTCCGAGCTGCTTTGTGAAGGAGGTGACGTCAAAGGCAATCCAGGACCGTTGTGGCCGGGCCAAACATGCCTTTCTCAGCCAAAAGATGAAGGAGGAAAATCCCAGGAGGGTGGCAGGTGGAACACACCGGAGCCACGCCTGGCAGAGCCCAGAGCCCCAGGTGCCCTGAGGCCTAACAAGCAAGAGCAGGGTGGCGGTTAGACCTGGGCTGAGCAGCACCGCCCAGCCCTGGTCCCGACAGGGCTGATGAGAAGGAGCTAGAATCTGTAGCCTGAAAGGACCCGTGAGCTAAAAACCACTTTGGGTTTCATTAGCACAGAGCCCATGCTCTGTGGACTCATCCAGGTCTCCGCTTTTGGGTTTTCCTTTCCTGTCTTTGCTTGTTCTTCCACTGCTGTTTTGTAGTCGAATCGTTTTAGAAACATTCTAATCGCACCTCGGTAGAACTGAGGAGAGAGGGGTCGCCCCGCTCCAGGAGAGGCCAGCTAGGAAGTCCCGGCGAGTCTGGATGTATGTGTGGAGGTCCCCGGGCTGTCTTGCCTCGGGGACGGGAGAAGGGCGGAGGGGCTGGGCCCAGGCGAGGTGAGGCCACGGAAGGAGAGCTGCTTCCGCTATCCACCCTCCCTGCTCACACCACGGACACGTTCTTGCAAATAAGGTCTTCGTGTTTAGGGTCACAAAGCGTCCTTTTGCTGTGGTTTGAATGTGTCCCCCAAAAGTTGGTGCATTGGAAATTTGGTCCTCATGGCAGCAGTGTCGAGAGGTGGGATGTCTGGGAGGTGATTGGGCCGACCCCTGGTAAATGGATTAATCCATCAGTGGATTAGTGGAATGGATTAATGGGTTATCGAGGAAGTGGGTTAGTTATCACGAGAGTGGGTCTGTTATAAAAGTCAGGTGGGCCATCTCTCCCATGAGCCGTCTCAGCACCGATGCCCTGTGCCCTGTTGGGACTCTCCAGAGTCCCCACCGGCAAGAAGGCCTTCCCAGATGCAGCCCTTAACCTTGGACTTCCAGCCTCCAGAACTGTACGAAATGTCCTTTTTTTTTTTTTAAAAATAAATTGCCCAGTCTTAGATGTTCAGTTATAGCAACAGAAAACAAACTAAGAACCCTTATTGGGAATCTAGGATCTTTCAGGAGCATTTCGTCAAATGCTCGTGGAGATAAATGTTGGGAGTATCAGAGAAGGCGGGGCCAAGGAGACCAGATGGTCCGACGCCTGACCGTGTCCAGGTTTGGGAGGTCAGAGGAAGTTGCCTTCAGGAGTCTAAGTCCAAATGTCAGATTCTTCAATCGGTTCACTAGACACGAGCATCCTGGGGCGTGGAGCGAGCTTGACGAAAGGGTTGGGAGAACACGTTGGCGTCAGACAGAGCTAGGTAGGACCCTGCCTGTTAATAGCTAAGTGGCCCTGGAAAGTCCTGTTAGCCTGCCTTAGTTTTTTCACTGACAAACAGGGATAAGTCACTAGAGAAACATTAAAACAATTAGATAACGCAGGTAAAATGCTTAGCACAAATGCTAGCCCACAGTAAAAGCTCATAAATGAAAATATTATTATTTATTTGTCTTATACCTAATAGTGTCTGGCATATTGGAGAGATGCAATAATTATTCATGGGATTTCACAGAATTATATTTTTTATGTGGGCATGTCCAGTAAGCTTCGCGACATGGTAGGGATGTAATGCAGATTCTAGACGTTTTCAGGATCAATCTAAAGTCACGAGGAGCTGTCGCTTGCTCTGCTAAACAAGCCCAGTAATGGTCCATGAGGCATCAGGTTTTAATATGTTTGCTTTTTACACAAATGGAACTCCAAAGTGAAAGCAGAAGTAACCCAGGGGTACTATGACCAGGATCGGTTGTCAGGCCATTTGTGCTCCCACCTTTTCTCTGGTGTCCCTGTGGGTCCCCAGAAAGCGGACTGCAACTCCAGGCTCTGTTACCAAAGGCTGAGGACCACACGAGCAGGCTACATGTACACATGGCTTGGTACCCCACCCCCACAGTTCTCTGCTCTTTCTGAAATATTCCTTCCTTTGACTTTAAAATACTAAAATAAGCTGTTTAAAAGTAGTGAAGCTGGGCGTGGTGGCTCACGCCTGTAACCCAAGCACTCTGGGAGACCGAGGCAGGAGGATTGCTTAAGCTCAGGAGCTCGAGACCAGCCTGAGCAAGAATGAGACCCATCTCTATTAAAAATAGAAAAACAATTAGCAAGACCTGGTGGTGCGTGCCTGTAGTCCCAGCTTCTTGGGAGGCTGAGGCAGGAGGATCGCTTGAGCCCAGAAATGTGAGGTTGCAGTGAGCTAGGCCGATGCCATGGCACTCTAGCCTGGGTGACAGAGTGAGACTCTGTCTTAAAAAAAGAAAAAATAAAATCGGTACTAACTGATCAACTCTAAGGTGCTCACATGGTAGTAATACTCACTGGGTGTCGGCCAGGTGGGGGAGGGGTGGGTAAACTCACAAGTAATGGGTGCGGAGGGCACTGGGTGGGGGAAGGGCATGCCTCTAGCCCTGGCTTGGGCGAGGCACAGGCATTGCTTATAACCAAAATATTTGCACCCCCGTAATATCCTGAAATAAATAAATACATAAAAGTAGTGAAATTACTTCCTCTTAGGTAAGCTCCACAATTCAAAAGGATACAAATAAACTGCCAATAAAAGAAGAATTAAATAAATCACTTAAATGGGATTTTTCTATGAGAAAAAGATGAACTACCCGATCAATGACAGTTACTGCTTTCTGTGTGCTAGGCGCTACGAATATGCAAATCACAGGACCCCAGTTTAAGTGAAAAATGTCTAAAACAGCCAACACGTTCGATGAATTTAGAGGAAGGAGAGATGGTGGAGCCAGATGCAAGCTTAGAAAATTCTCCACGTCAGTCTTGTTTTCCTGCTTCCCCTCCTCCTCCCGCACCCCGATCAATACACAAAGCTTGTCCCCGAGAGCCAAGATGGTTAGGGGACACGTCCAAGCCACAGCCAGTCAGCGAAGGAGCTGCTGGTCCCCTAGTCCACAGCTTGCTCTCTGCATGGCTCCCCTGTCCGTCTGCGGTGGGCCGGGGGAGGTTTGCACAGGCTCTTTAGACAAGAGGACCTGATGTAGTTTGGATGGATGGACGGACTTTGGAAAAGCTAGGGGGAAATGATTAAGCAAAGTTGGGAAAGTGGAACAATAAAAGACACATTCTCGGAACGCTGATGAATGGGTTTTATTAGTGGGAGGGAGCCGGTTGCGGGAATTAACGATAAAAAAATAGGGCAGTCGTTGAAATATGGGCATCTGCTCCTTTCGTTCTGGCTTTAGAACCTTTGAAGACTACTCTTTGCCGACAGAAGAAAGTCCAAAGTCCTTAGTAGAGAATTAAGAGCCTTTCACACTCTCACCGTTAACTGCTTTTCCCGTCTGTCTCTCCTGCCCTTGGAGACCAGCGTTCCCCAGGCAGGTCTTGATGGGACTCTTACGACCCTGTCCCATACTGTCATCGTCCTCGGTTTGGGAAGTGGAATTAGTCATTTTCTCCTCTTCTGCCCCCGTGGCATGTTCCTCCCCCGCGCTGGCACTGTGTGTGATCAGGACTTTTTTCTCATTTATACCATGAGCGACCAGACTCGTGGGACTTTCTATAATGCCTGAAATTCCATAAATGCTTCACAAACGTTTGCTGAATGAATACAGAAGCCCCAGTGAAGGTCTGCCCATTAATTCACGATTTCATGGGATTCGTAAGGCAGCTCCTCCAGAATCATCCGTTTTATACGACAGCCAGTGGGTGGCTGGAACCAAAAAGGATGTTTGGGAGTGAGGAGAGTGTTTGCTTGGACGGGAGAAGTTTTAGAGATGAGATTGTTGTACCCGAAGTCGAAGGTGGATGATGACATGCAGTAGGTTTCTCAAGGAGGAGCAGACTCCTTGCCGAGGGGTGCGCGGGACATCTAACCTCCCAAATAGTACCCCGTGCGACAGGAGCTACAGGGAAGTCATTTTTTCCAAGCCCGCTTTCAACACCCTTGGTCAACACTGACTTTAAGCAGAGTTATTGGCTGCCTTCATGGTCTGCCTTAAAGGGTGTTGAGAAGCTCGTCCTAGACAAAGGCATCACCCCTCATCAACACTCCGACTTCAAGTGATAGAAATTAGAAATTCTTTCCTTTGGGTTAAGGCTACTGTTTAATACAGGTTTGGTAGAGGTAGAACATTAACTACCTCTTTCCCCACTAATAACTTAGTAAATTAGTTTCTCAGAGTATTTCAGATGCGTGGTTATCTTTGGATAGTACTCGATACAGGAGAAGGAGGAGGGAGAAAGAGTAGAGAGATGTGTCCAGGGCATGTTGGTATGTGGTTAACAACGGGCTAGATCTCCAGGAAGGAAAAAAAAAAAAACCCTGATCTGTAGCATTTGCCAATTTCCAAGGTGTAAACACCTCCACCCCGACTGATTTCAAGGTACCAATGTGCTGTCCTTGTGAAGTTGGGAAAAGATTCACAGAATCGGCTCTAATGAGCAGGTTGGATCTGGTTCCAGCGTAACCCTGAGACATCTGGGCGAAGTTTCTCTCTATACCTAGGAGAGAGCAGAAACACAGGGCGACCTGGGGAAATTCTTCAAGCAAACAAAGATTAGAGGGCGATTGGGAAGAGAAAAGGCTTTGTGGTCTGGGGGGGGTCGTCATGTACCTTCCGCCTCGGGATGGATCCTCAACCTGTTTCTATTTCCTGGGTTTTCAAGTGTAATGGACACAGAGTTGCAGTCCCACCCTTCTTTATTTTTTTAAATTAAAAAAATTTATGGGGTGTTCTTATGACCTCATTGCTCAGTGGAGAGTGGTTTATTTCTCCAACTTATATCTGTAGAATCGAGCTATAAATCTGCGTATCTTGGGTGTTCTGTTACCTCTACTCACACGGAAGGCGTACAAGTGGTTTTGGCTTTTGATCAAATAAATCAGAAGATTTTCATGTTTATGGTCCTCTTTTGTATGCTCTATGTTATAAAGTCGACAAAAAGAAATTATTTGTGGAGAAGGAGGCAGATACCCAAGTAGAATTACATACAGAGAAAAAATTGTCTCTTTTTTTTTTAATCTTATCATTGGTTATTTTTTTTTTTTTTAAATAGAGAATTTCTGCCACGCTTTGCCCTTTGAAAGAGAAGGGCTCATCAGGAAACTTACGAGGTGCTACACATTTCCGACTTTTGAGAAAAATCATGAAATTGTTCTTGAAATAGGCATTTCAGACTTTAAAGAAAGAATAAACTTTTTCTAGAGAAAGACCTGGGTTAAAGGCTGCCTTTGGGATTTTTTTCCTTCTGATTAGCCACGTGTTGAGGATACGTGTGTCCCATGTTCATCTCTAACTGGTCCCCCGGATCGGGCCCTCACCGTCAAAAATCAGGATGCTTTGCTCAGGAAGAAACGAAAACAATTTATTTATAATGATAGAGTGGATATAAAAGGTATAATAAAACAGGGATCTTAAGTAAGAGAAGTAAAGAAGTATAATATAATCTCTTTACGATTTTTCAGCAGAAAAAGAATTTTTCAGTCTATAAATTTATGATTCTACCTGAAACTCACACGTGGGCTCAGATTCAGAAGAGTAATGATCAGGTTTTGCTCACTGGGTGCTTTTCTCTGTCTTTCCAACTCTCCTTCCCTGTCCCAGTTCCTACGGATCCCTGTCCCGAGAGGCTTGAGGATGGTCAGCCGGTGAATTAATGCTCTTTTGCACCTGGGCTTTGCCCTTATCGATTCGTTTACTGAACGGTCATTGGGGCTGTCAGCTCATAACATGTTCGTTGAACTCGGAACAGTGTCAGGATTTTCATCGGTCTCCAAAATAATTATAAGAGCTTCCCTTCTTCCCTCGTTTTTGTTTTTTAAAAGAATGCTATGCCCAGCAGCCGTTTCATGGAAAGAACCCAAACAAACAAACAAACAAAACCCAGATTTGGTACCTGAGATATAAGTTCTGGAAGAATTTCTAATTTTCAGATTGTGCGTCTGGGTTGAGCAAATCTTTATTTAGCTAATCAAGTAGAGAAAATTGAACTAGGAGTTTTCCGTAGATAAATTAATTTATGAATAAATAAAACTGATGATCTCTAGTATCAGAGGCAGATGGATATCTTTAAAAAAACATTTCAAAATATATATATGTATATATATCTCCAGCCACATGAGTTGTCTGTGTGTAGGATTCTCATCATCTAGTTGATTTTGGTGAGCATTGCATAGCCCTGATTTGCAAACAGGATGATTTCTTTGTTCTCCATTTGGTAATTTTTATCAAATTTTTCTAAATATACAAGTTACTTGTAACCATACGAGTATGCATGCTTTGTGATGACAAAACAAAACCTTCCCCGTGATAGATGATTCCAAATTCCCAAAATTTCCTGGCACCATGGCTGGGTGAGAGATCTGGAAACTCTGCCGACAGGGCAGGTTGAGTATTTGGTTTGCTTTTTGGAGCTGGGCTCAGTGTTTTCTATTCCTCTTTCTTCCTGGGACACTCCTTGCTCTGTTCTCTGGTTACCGGCCGTCTCAGCCACAGGGTCCACATGCCTCCCAGGTGTTTATGGGGCACCTGCGCTCGAGAATTTGATAAGGAATTCCTGCTGCGATAAAAAGTGCTCTCCGGTCAAATGAGCAGTGGTAAAATTAATTGTTTTGAGACTGTGTGTCTCAAGCCATCTATAAAAGCCATATTATTTACGGCCTAGGATACCACCTGTGTAATTCAGCTGTCTGGACCATTTTACACACACACACACACACACACACACACACATGTACAGTGAGAGAGAGAAAGGGAAGGAGAAAAATTATATTCAAGGCGAGGTTTTATTTGGGTCAAAGCCATCTTCTCTAGAGGTTTTCTTTCCCACCTAATTGAAAACATCTACAATCCTCCTGCCAAAGAACCCCAAACACAGGCCAACCTGGAGATGGGGGCCCTCTTGGCTCCAAACCATGAATCACTGATGATCTTGCCTCAAATCTAGGTCCACGTATAAGGTTTTGCTTATCGAACAAAAATGGTAGCAAACAGCAGGATCACGGAAGCGACAGCTACTTGATTCTCGGCCAAAGAATTGTCATTAGGCTTTTAGTCCCTAAATGTTTTGTGGAAGTTGCTGGAGCGAGGCTACTTTTAAACATCTCAGGGAGCTCAGTGAAAAGTGTTTTCCTACTTGTACTCCCTGGTGCACGGTCGATAGCACCATTTGGAATTTCCTTGCCCTCCACACCCCACCTCCATTTCTTTTTATACGGATTCAAACAGTGACAAGGCCTTTTGGTTTGTTGCTCTCAGTGAATTTATCAATCCTAGTTACTTTATCTCTGATGTTAAGTTTATTTCACAGGACACAAATAGGCACCATTCTGAGGCCAAAAGAGAGGACGCTGAAGAGGCTACTGATTTCTTTTCAGCTTAGATCAGGGTTTGGTAAACAATGGACCACGGACAAATCCCACCCTTTGTTTCTTTTTTTTCTTTTCTTTTCTTTTTTGAGACCGAGTCTCACTCTCTCGCCCAGGCTAGGGTGCAGAGGCATCATCATGGCTCACGGTAACCTCAAACTCCTGGGTTCAGGTCATCCTCCTGCCTCAGCCTCCCAAGTAGCTGGGCCTACAGGTGTGCACCGCCAGGTCTAGCCAACTTTTCTATCGTTTTGTAGAGACAGGGTCTCGCTCTTGCTCAGGCTGGACTTGAACTCCTGACCTCAAGCGATCCTCCCACCTCGGCCTCCCAGAGTGCTGGGATTACAGGTGTGAACCATTGCACGTGGCCTGCCTATTTTTTTTTTAAATAAAGTTTTATTGGAACACAGACATAATCATTCATTTGCACACTGCCTGTTGCTGCTTTCAGACTAACAGCAGAGTTGAGAAGTCAGGAAGAGACAGCGTCGTCCACAAAACCAAAAATAATTACTTTCTGGGCCGTTACAGAAAGCGTCTGCCTACTCCTGACCAGTAGAGGTTAGTGTTTAAGTACTTTTCTGGATTTTGCAATCCAGAAGTGGCCAAGACCCCTGAGCCTGCGGAACAAAGCATGTGAGAGAAACCTCCTAGAAACAACAGCACTAAGGCAAACTGGCCTTTGCACACACCAGCGTGAGCCGTCCGTCAAAACTCAGGGACCTGCGTGTATAGTTGACCTTTCAACAACACGTGTTGGGTTTGAACTACCTTGGTCTGTTTACATGCAATTTTTTTTCAATAAATATATGGGAAAATTGTTTTACAGATTTGCAAAAATTTGAAAAAAACTTGCAGATGAACCATGGAGCCTAGAAATATTGAAAAAAATTAAGAAAAAGTTAAGTGTGTCACGAATGCATACAATATATGTAGATACTAGTTTATCATTTATTACCATAAAATATACACGCGTCTGTTATAAAAAGTTACAATGTATCAAAACGTATGCACACACAGACCACGCATGGTGCCATTCACAGTTGAAAGAAATGTAAATAAATGTAAATAGGCAGTATTAAAGCACAGCTGCGCAAAATGAACCGTAGTACACGTGGTATTATAGTAATAATGTCGTGGCCACCTCCCGTTGCTGTTGCTGTGAGCTCAAGTGCTGTGAGCATCCGCTTAAAACCATGGGATGCTAATCATCTCCGCGCGAGCAGTTGGTCTCGCCAGTAAATTGCATATCACAGTAAAAAGTGATCTCTCAAGGTCCTCGAGTATTTTTCATCATGTGTAGTGCGATACCATAAACCTCGAATAACACCATGGGACCCATACGGCGTGCCGCTAGTGATGCTGGAAGTGTTCCCAAGAAGCAGAGAAAAGCATGACATTACCAGATAAAACCGACTTCCCGCATCTGCACTGCAGATCGAGGCCCACAGCTACAGCTGCCAGTCATTCCAGAGAGATGATTCATCCTATAAACAGATGACTTAAACTCTCGGTATCGATAAGCACAGCATAGTACTGTAAATGCATTTTCTCTTCCTTGTGATTTTCTTAATAACATTTTCTTTTCTCTAGCTTGCTATATTGCAAGAATACAGTATGTAATACATATAACATACAAGATATGTGCTAATCGCATGTTTATCTTATCAGTAAGGCTTCCAATCAACAGTAGGCTGTTAGTAGTTAAGTTTTTGGGGAGTTAAAAGTTAAATGCAGATTTTTGGTTGTGGATGGGGGTGTTCCTGGCAGCCCCGACCCCAGAGTTGTGCAAACGTCACTTGTATCTAAGTGTGGAGAGAGAATCTGGGTAGTTTTCCCAAACGTTGTTGCAAAGAGCATTAGTGCAACAAAGCTAGATAATTTCATAACAAAGGCATTCCCTGGGAGGAAAAGGTTTATTACATGCCTGGGCTAAACAATGTTCAAGAGTTTTCTTTACTCCAGGACTTATCGTTCACTTATGTACTATGGAATACAAGAGGAGTATAATGTGTGTGCTACAGTATCTCTCGATCTTACCTGACCATAGAAACTTGTTCTCTTGCAACATTTAGAAATATCTTAGGGGCTACATCTTCTCATGGAACACAATCTAGGAATCCTCTCCAGGGTCTCACCACACATGAAATCTGTTTCCTTTTTTTCAATATTAATTGCTCCAATTCTCTTTTCTAGCCGGGGGGGGCACTGATATTCCCTGGGTACCGCTTGTCCAGTTAAGTGTCTTGAAATACTCCGGTACCAGTTGTCAAATAGCAACCTCTTTGAGCCCCCAGATACCCCTACAACCCTGGCTATTCTGGCTCCTCTGCTGAGATCTTCGAGACCTCTGCTCAATTCTGGCAAGTGAAGCCGATCACTCGGCAGTGGGGTGGGGGTTAGGGAGAGGCTCTTGGGATCATGCTTCAGGACTGCCGGTGTGTGCTCTTACTTTTTTCCTTGTCCACTTTTAAAAAATATGTCTTCCTATGTAGAGAAAGTAGAACTGCCTTATGTTATTGAAAGATGCAAATAAGCTCCGGCGATTGTCTTGACGGTATATATGCTCTGCCGTTCCTGACAAGCCTGAGTGACAGGGATGCATGTGGTCTCAGTCACGGATTTCACTCACTCCAAGATTTTGCTCCCTTTCATGGAAACAGGATTTTTCAGCAGGAAACAGGAATTCTACTATCTTTCAATATTAGCATCATTTTCTTAGTTTGTTAGACATTCGGAATCTTAGACCCTATCTAAGCCTACTGAGTCAGAATCTGCATCTTAATAAGATCCCCAGGTAATTAACAGGCACATTAAAATTTGAAAAGCGTTGTTCTAATACATCTGTGTCTTCTTTTCTGCAATGGTAGCCAATTTTTTTAAAAAAAGGCATCGTAATAGAAGGAAATAAAAATACATATTAATACCTTGAGAAGAATCAATGGATGATAATATCTTTCCACAAAGTGTGACTAAATAGTTCCTGAACAGTCGTTACAAATTGGACCATAATATGCAAGACTCTTATTTCTTAGGGTGCAATACTGTACTTAAAGATTTTATCCCTGGAGACCCATTTCTACCACAAAAATGGTCAATTTGATCATTAAAATGAAGTAACATCTTATGAAACAGAAATAAACATCTTAAACTGCTAGGAAAAAAATTTTAGTAAATCCAAGCATTTTTGGTTGATTTTTGAGGATATTTCTGTAGGGGCTAAACTGATGGATGCTTCTTAAAATACCTATCCAGTGGACTTAGGAATATAATACAGATTTTTCCCCCCACTGGAAAACCTCCGTATTGCAAATGGAAGTATTCTTTATAGCGTCTGACTTCATTTACCATAGTTTTTTCAAAACTATGATAATCTCTCTTAAAAATGTTGTTGCTAATTTGATGCACGTGAACATTGGATAAAATGTTTGCCTGGGAAGTGCTGGGGCGGTGTCCTTGGTTACCTGGTGTAGCTTCCTTTGCTTCCACTCCTTGGTCAGTCTTAGAGATGAATTTTGCTTTTACTTAGAAAGGCTCATCTGTGATAGGAAAAGTTATAAATGACTCGTGGGGTTTTAATAGATACAGGTCTATATTTTGACCCATCACTCCGGGAGGTGCCATGCGCACCTGCCGTGGAAGGAAGTTCTCCAAGAAAGACTGGTGTCTGCTGGCTGTGATGAGGGCAGGCAACGGTGGCGGAGAGAGCACACGTCCACCAACTAACATCTTTTCAAGACGTTCAAGGGGTCGGAAGAAAATATGCAGGACAGAGCTGTTGCCTTTCAAAGAGTTAGTATAAAAGGAAATTCTTATGAAATTTCAATAAGAAAAAAGAAAAAAACCTAGCAATACAGAAATTACAGCAATTCCCAACATTTAAAAGTTATTTCTTTAAAGTTACTTTACAGAACTTAATGCAAACTTGCTGTAGGAGACAAAAACACAGTTGAAAAAGTGTTTTGTTTCCTGAAGATGAGATCCATTTAATTTGGACCGTATGAAACCAGATAACTCATTTGATTATCGGACATTATCCCCCCACCCCCAAAAATGCACCCTGAACATTGATTGATTCAACCTGAGTCACCTTCTAGAGGAAAGCGAATTTAATTGTTCACCCACAAAACCTGTGTCTTTTCCCTTTCAGCCCAACTTCTTTAACCTATGGAATAATAATGCCACTTTCTAAGGTGCTCTCAGAAAAGAAACAGAATAATTCTACCATTAAAATAAATTCTAGCTGAAGGGTATTTTTCTCCCTCCAATGCACTCGTTATAAAAATTGATTTCTTCTTTATGACGTCGATAATCAATAAAAACCTTTACTCAAACTCCCCAAAGTGCCCGTGGTAACCCAGCCCTTCGATAAATCTAAGGACTCTCCCAGGGGTTTCTAGCCCAAACCACCCCACCACTTTTATGATGATATATGAGGGTCGTATGCAGGGGCTTACCCGACATCCTCTAAATTAAAAGTCACTGGAGCAGGTAGTTTAAGAAACAGATTTATAACAAGTTTCAAATGAAACAAAGGTATTCCTCACAGCTGTGAGCCATCTGCAACCAATTTTCTCATACTCAGGGTATATCGAAGGTGAATATTCTCCCCATACCCACCCACCCCTCCGCACACGCAGAGACTCGTGTAATATGCCACCCAGAGGAACCTTAACATTTCCAAAGCGTGCAGCTGCTCAATGTCCCTTTGGCCTTTCTCTTGCAGTTCACATTGATTTCAAACCATTACGGCACTCGCTACCTGGACCCTTACGTTGTTGTTCAGTCTGAAAATGCTGGTCACAAAAGTCAAGATCGTTTTAATTGCTGTGAGCTTCACAGCTCTGACCAATTATTCAGTGTGATGACGAGTAATGTTAGAATCACAGTCTGGATAATTTTCCCTAAGAGTGTGGAGAAAAATATGAATACAGAGCAATATATCCTGGTAGTCCAGAGCAGAGCTTGGATTGGACAGATGTGGGTTTAAGGCTTTCTGATGCCTATGTAACTGTGGCCTCCAACTTTTCGACTGTAACCTGGGAATATACATAGTACCAGCCTCACAGGGTTTGGGGGAAGATTAAATATGATAATGCATGTAAAATGATTAGTAAAATCTTCAGAAAGAATTTAGCAACAATAAAGTTATTTTTGTAAATAATAATTCTTCCAAAGTTACTTTTATTAACTATGATGATAAATATTAACTATGATGATAAAATATTAAGATTTGAATACCACGGGTAATCTCTTTGATGTAGTACCTCCCAGCACTGTATCCTACACTACACAACACAAGCTAGTGTGTGTGTTTATCCTGGCATTTATTTCCCAAACTGTCTTCCAGAAAACATTAGCATCCTGTAAGATATAACCAGACACACACACAAACAACACACACACACACACACACGATCCCTGTGCATAACAAGATAGGGAGATGTTGGGTTGAATATAATTAAACAGTCTTTTCTGCAGAACTTCCCAGAGTCTTTAACAAACAGATTGTCATTGTCATTTTTAACCTAGTGGTGGTGGTGGTGGGGACTATAGGTTATGTTGTTTCCTAATCTTCTTTGACAAAAGAACACCTCTTGTTCACAGAATACTTGTATACGTGGTTTATTTAATGGTCCGAACTTGGCGTGATATCAACATGAAATGATTCATTCTTTCCAGTTACTGTCTTCAACCACACACTTTGCATCATGATGATATGGTCAGACCCCACGGCTTTCTGGTCGTTCTAGTCAAATAGTCCAGTTAAAAAAAGTCAGTCTCATTTCCAGTGCAGTAACGGAGGCTGTTCTCTGCCCCCGGAGCAGGCCTTCAAGGTAGGGAGGGAGCTTGGTCTCACCCCTCTGGCTCTCTTCTCTCTTCAAGATTCTGTCATATTGGTGTTCAGATGGGAATGAAGAATTAACAGCTACAAAGAGCCAATGTCCTTTTGTTTTAAATTAATGGGAATGCAAATTAACATATTCTTGGGCACGCGATCTCCTGGGCACACTGGCTGGCTGCGGAGCCCCGTGTGTGTCAGGGCGTGGCAGCATCCAGGTGCCAGTCCTCCCACAGGGCCCTTGTTTACGTTCCCTGGGAGGCGGATCTCCACTGCACGATGCCCTGGTGATCTCCTGGGTTGACGCCTTTCTTCTTCCCTCACTTCCCAGCTGCATGGTCCGCCCTGCAGCTTCCTGCTTCTGGGGACCTCTCACTAGCTAGCTGCCCTCTCGGGGGGACCCTGGCACCATGGCCCGAATTCAGCAGTCTTTTGGCAGCGTAGGTGGTTCCACCACTAGGCCTGGCCACCGGGCTTCACCTCTCTGATTCTCTCCAGCTCAACTTGGACAGCCACGGACAGTAGACTGGCAAGTCTACTGTGCGAGTAGACGTTTGACTCCTGCATAGTATTAGATGTCCAGCTCTTCTTAAAGGCACTGTCTGTTTCTAAGGAAGCCTTCCCTAGCGCCTTCTCTACTTGGTATTTCGGCTGAGGAAGCAACCAGAGGGACGAGCTATGGTTTTATCCATTTCAGGCCAAAGACCTTTGAACCTGTGGCTTCTCCTCTTCCCCAACCTCCCTCCCTATTCTTTGTACATAAGAGATGAGGCCAGGTGTGGGTGATGATGGCAGTTATTGGAGATGGTTCAGCTGCCACTTACTAAGCCCCAGAGACAGCGAGCGTCTGCTCTCCAATTGCTCACAGTTCTCTTTCCTCTTTAGCATGCAGATTGTTCCTGGTTGGGTCTTGTTGCGCAGAAAAGTCTGCTCGGTGTCTCATAATGATTGTTAAGGTCTTGGAGGACGCTGGGGTCTGTGCAACACAGTCAGCTAATACTGCATTCTGTTTCATGGAGATGGGGACAGGAATTGTCTTGTTAATTTTTGTATTTCCCAATAGTTAACAGGAGCTCAGTAAATGTTTGTTGGATAACAAAGAAAAAATAATCAAACCTAGTCAAGTTTAAAACTGTAGTATGGATAAGAATCACTTGGGGAACTTGTTTTTAATACAGACACCCGGGCTGTGGGGACAGAGATTCTCATGTAAGAGATCTGGGGAGGGGGGAACACGCTTTGAGAAATATCGGCTAGTCCACGGGTAGGTTAACCTTGTGTGGTTCTGCTGGCGAACAATGGCTTAAACGCACATTCCTAATGCTATTTTCAGCATCTCTCTCTTGCCTGTAGCAAAAATATCTACAGATACGTTCAGGCACATGACACACAGGTGAGGGCGGAGAAGTGAGGCGCACACGCTCTGGGACTCGTGAATATGCAACTTCATGGAGAATGTCGCTGGGAAACCCTATAACCACTTCTGACTTTGACATGCGGGCGAAAGTTCCTTTCCTTGTTGTGATTAAATCACTTGTTTATATGCCACAAATCAAGATTCCTTAGTTCCCAGGGTCCTTGTCTGCGGCGAAACCCAGGAAGGAGCCAGGAATCGGAGCTGTGGTGCTTCCCTTGAGCAGGTGGTACCTGTTATGAGAATAAATTACGGGTTTGATTCTCTGGAGTTTTCGCTACAATGCATTTCACAAGCACAGAATAAAAACTGAGACCCCAGTACTTCTCCAAAGTGATCATCCTCGTTGCAGGTGAAGAAAATATATTTAAACTGGACACCAGGGTATGCGAACCCCGAGAACTTGATTTAATTAGGACAGATTTGAATAGACAAGCATAATATTTTTAACAGACATGAACTCAAATAGCTACAACTTGTTCTGTTTCACATATTTAAAATTTTTTTTACTGAAATATACATACAGAAAAATGCACTTCACATGTTTGCTTTTATTCTCGGTTGCATAACTGAAATTCTTTTAGAAACACAGAATAAATACTCTAAAATATATTGCTTGTGTATAAGGAAATTTTAATCATGACCATGTAATAAACAGTTATAAAGGTTAATTCACCCACATTAGGTGACTGTCTTGTAAATCATGCTATTTTCTAGATGCTTTTCTAGAAAGTTAGAGCACATTATGTGGAATTTTACTATCAGATAAAGCTGGAGCCTCAGAGAACAACCAGCCCAGATATAAGGGAAGGAGGTCACCATTTCAGGGGTTTAAGGTGATAAACTTTTCAAGCAAAAGTCAGGAAGAACTTACAGTCTTCAAGCTTATGAGTTATTAATAGGACCTCAGCGGCTCTCAGCCCCAGAGCTATTCCTTAGAACGGGATCTATGACTATAGGACAGAAATCCAGAGGGACCGATGCTAAGATTTTCTCATATAAAAGCAGAGACTCAAAGACTCATGACATGATGTAAATTGTGAGATTAAAAAACGTGTCTTCCTACCAAGAAATAAATCAGCAAAATTCAAATCTTCAGCTTTAAACCATTTATAAGGGGGAGACTATAGTCTAGATAACCAAACTGAACCACTCCTTACTCCCTAAATCCCTAAATCCTATAAGAGAGGTCATTTTGGGGTCTATAGATCTCTGGTCCCTGGGGGATATGTGTGCTAGCGGGAAGAGTCATGGGAGACGGAGCTTGGAGAAAGGGATGCGGCCAGGCATTTGCAATCACCTCATGCAGTCTGCTCAGAGCTGGCTTAGTTACATGCCCAAAAGGTCCCCAAAGTTTTAACTCTTTTCGACACTGAGCTCTAAACACTTCTAAAGTGATCGTAGAAAATCTAATTTGATCTAGACTCCAAGGACAGCCTTCAGACATTGGCAGGGAATTTCCCCAATCTCTCTAATGCTCCAGAGCAGGAGCGGGGGCAGAGAGGTGGAGGGGTCCCCAGAGGGCAGGATGTGACTTCTCAGGTCACTGAGCTCTGACTGTGACCCCCATGGATCGCCGGGATTGATCAAAGCGTGGCATTGTTTATTCGCTCTAGGGGTGGCATCTGGCACACCTATCTGGGATATTTTGATGTGACCACTTCCCAAATGCGTTATGGTAAAAAATTATTTTTTTCCTCCTTTTCAAAAACAATCCAAGGTGTCTAAGTATCGTCAACTTCAAAAAAAAACCATCTCTCTGCCTGGAGCTAGACCTCTTGCCCTCTCAGCAACCAATCGTTACCTTGTGTTCGAATTACCACCAGGATCCCAGCTGGAACAGCAGAAAGGGTTTAGCTTACGGACTAAGAAAAAATCCAGCCTTCTGGGACGTGAAGCCCTAGGTTACAGACCCAGAAGATTCTCATAGAAGGCTGAGTGATTGTGGATGTGAGGTGAAGTTTTAAAGTGCATTCCATCTTCAGGACTCTCTCTGTTATGAATAAAAAAATTCAGGAGTCCAGTGATATGTTTTTAAATGTCCCCTCACCTTTTTTTTTTTGCTTTGATTATTTAATAGAAGTACTCACGCAGCAGAAAAAATGAAAACGCATAGTAACGCAAGGCATAATTAGGCTCTATATTACAACCGGGAATCACTATTATGCATACATCTATGTTTCCCCTATGATGTTAACAGCTCTCTTTCGATGGTACTCAGTTTTCTGCTGAAGTAATACAAAGACATCTTGTATTTTACCATTAAATTTTCTTTTTGGATTGTACTACTCCAATCCTTCCCTTTAGAAATTTGTATTAATTCACCATCACAGGCGAGTTTCTAATGATTAGCTGTAGTTCGACGATTTTATCGCTATTCACGACATGGGTTATTCCTTCTCCTGGGTTCTTAGAAGAGTATAGTCAGTAAGAAAGAATAGAGCTATAGAGTCCGGATACTAAAATGAAGTGGTTTAAATGGTCTGTATGTTTATGCATATCTTTTTCTAGCTGACACACATCTCCAAAGTTGATAACCAACTATAAATATTCTTCTGATTATACACAACCCGAATCCCCCAAATACACAAAGTTAAATTTTATGAATAAATATCTTTTTATCAGACTGTTTTCTATCTCTTTAAGTGGGCTTAGTCTAGGAAGATAAATTTTGCCAAATTTGGAAATGCATCACACGCAAACCTTTGATTCTTGGTCCAAGGGTAGCATTACCAATTACTTGCTCGGCAATTATGGCCTCTTAGACAGTTCTGTATGTGTTAAGTAAAAACACAGGGCAGTTAGGGGAATATTGGTAAACTTCTAAAACTTATATATTGATTCGTCGATGCATCTGTGTTATGGGATGAATGTTTGTGGCCCCTCACCCCAATTCACACATCAAAGCTCTAGCCCCCAGTGTAATGTTATTTGGAAGTCGGACTTTTTGGAGAGAATTAGGTTTAGATGAGGTCGCTGGGGTGGGATCTTCACGATGGGTTTAGTGCCCGTATAAGAAAAGGAAAGGAGAGAGCTCTCTCTCTCCAAGCTCACACCGAGGTGAAGGACGTGTGAGCACAGAGCAAGGAGGCAGCTGTCTCCAAGCTAGGAACAGAGCCTTCGCCAGGAACAGCATCTGCTGGCACCTTGATCTTGGACTTCTAGCCTCCAGAACTGTGAGAAATAAATTCCTGTTGTTTAAGCCACCCGATCTGGTATGTTGTTACAGCAGTCCAGCTCAGACAATCTGTTAGGAATGTATTCAGTTATAAATAACGGAAAACTCTGTGAGAGTGGCTCAAACATTAAGATTTATTTGTCTCACCAGAAAATGCCAGGAGGAGCAGCCACTTCTGTGCTTGCTCCCTCATGGTCACGAGATGGCTGCTGCATCTCCACAGCCCTGCTCTGTGTCCCGGTGTGAGCAAAAGGATGGAAGAAAGCAGAAGGCTGTCCAGTGTTGCTAATGACGCCTTGCCTTTTTACTTGGGAAAGGTTGTCCTCCCCGGGGATTTCTTTCTCTCATTAGCTATTAGAACGGTGTCCTAAGACCACTTTGAGCTGGGGGAAAAAAAAAAAAAAAAAGCTTCATCCATCTATAGCTTCCAGGATCTTTTCATAGGAAAAAATACTGTAACCCTTGTATCCCTTGGACCATCCACCATCCACTAATACCTTCTTCATATAAATACTCTTTATATGGAATGCATTTATACCTTCTAAGAGAAACAGCCTTACCTTCTCCCGCAGCTACTGCATGCTACTTGAAGTCTAGGATTTCTGGGTGATCTGTAAATCTCCCTGTCGGATCGGAGTGTGGCTCCGTCGTTCTGGGAAATTCATCTGAATTTTGGATGTCTCGGGAATGAACATGTGAGGCATCAGCAAACGCCTGCCTTTTGTATCCTTCATGCCATCTATAACCTTTGCACCGTTGTTTGCTGCCTTGGTGATAAAACCAAAGGGAGAACAACCTTGAACTTGAGTCTAAGTCAGAAATTCTTGCAAACTTAGACTCTGCCACCTTTGTGGTCTAGCCTAATACATTGGTCTGGTTTTACCATGTCTGCTAATCATCCAAACAACCGGTAGATTCAGTGAAGAAAAACTGAATCATGGGTTAATTCAGTCAGCGTGGTCAATCTTGGAAGCTTAGGTTGACGTAACTTGTGCGTTTTTGTTTTCTGATACACAAGTTCTAAAAGGAGCCACAGCAAACACAAGCAAACTAATCTTGAATATACTTATAACCTTCACCTGTACCTCCTTCCAAAATGAGGCTTTTTAAGAGAATTATTACTAGCATCTCCATTTTTCCTGCAAAGTCCCCACTTCTTCTCTTGGATTTAGAGGAAAATGCCAGAATTTCTAAGAAGGGGGCTGCGATCCACATTACATTACATGGTGACACGAATGCCACACGGTGCCATCTGATCTGTGTTCCCCCTGCGAGACGTACAAGGAAGGGCTGCTGGTAGAGTGCACACGAATTACCTCCACTGCCTTCTCTGTGCACTCGACAGCTCGTTCTTAGCTTTTAATCGAAGGGAAGAGAAGCAGTCAGAGATGCTTTGGTACCCAAGGCCGATGAAATGAATCTTTCATTTGGAAGTTTTGCACCCATATCCCAACCCTGGATTACTGGGCAGTGATAGCATATCATTGCTCAGGTGCTATGCAGTAAATGCATGCAAATTATTTTAAAGATTCCACTGAGACTGAATGTAGGTTTGTCCCTAATTTTGGACGTATCTGGGCTCTGTAAGAACGTGTAGCTTCTGGACCCTTAAGATGTCAGTCAATGCTGCCTGAGCAGAAGCTGCGTTTACTTTAGCCGCGAGGGGGCGGCGTGGCACAGAGAGTACAGCAGGTGCAGACACTTCTCTGCTTGTAAGGGTGAGAAAAAGGTTCCTGCTGGGGCAGGCCGGGGGGGAGTCCTAAAAACACCAGGCAGCTAAAAATAACCCCTGAATTACCCCCATGAAAAAAATTAAACCGATGTGCAAAGATCACTACATTTCTTTGGAGATCATGGTGGCTAACGAGAGAAAATTAAACGAATATGCAGTTCTTTGATATTTATCCCCCATACCAACAAAGAAAGAAAGAAGAATCAGCTACTCAGTTAAACTGAGAGCAAGGCACCAACGACCAGAAGGCAGGCCAAAGTGTAGTTTTACTCATTTAAGGGAAGTGACACTTTAAAAGCATTTAGAGCCAGATTGAGCTACGCCAGTTCTAGCATTTACTGGGCTCTGTGATGCTGGGCAGGTTGTTTAATTCTCTGAGCTTTGCTTATTTGAGAAATGTGGGTGATGATGTTATAGTTGCTACTGTATGGAGCAATTGTGAAGCTTGAATGAAGTCAGGCACATGCAAAGAGCTTAACTCAGCGAGCTGGTCTTCATCACGTGTTGGCGATAAGAAATGATTAGGGTGATCCCACGTTGCTGGGAATAGATGTTGCCCTTCCAAAGCCTTTTAAGTTTGGGACTCCGGCTCCTAAGGGAGAGACAGGGGCTAGGAATAAATGGACCCAACAGGAAAAGGAGGAGGAGGTGACAGCCATGGCCAACGTGCTGGTCCCCCTGGGCGCTCAAGCAAGCCGACGGGCTCCAGGCGGGACCCTGAGGCTGGCCAGGTGGCCGGCTGCGTCCAGCAGGCGTCACAGAGGATGAGCAGGCTGGGAACACAGTACTGAGGGGGGCTGGAGGGAGCATTAGCGGCTGATCCCTGCCCTTATCTTTTCGCCTTTAAAATGCTCTGCGGAACGTGACCCCGCATTGACCAGAAAGTCAGCAGGGCAGGTTGAGCAGGGCTGCCCCGCCCAGGAGGAGAGAGTCTCTGCCACCTGTCTCTGTTCTTACTGCTCCCTGGACTCTTCTTCCCAGCTCCTTTTTTTCTTGCTCTGTTTAGTTCTGCTTCTAACATTATCGAACTGTTCCTTTCTGCCTACAAGCATCTGTATTATTTATCCATCTATCGAACAAATATTTATTGAGGACTTAACTTACTGTGTGCCATGTGCCATAAACACAGTGACGAATAGAGGTCCGAGCCCTGCTAACATGAAATATATGTATATATTTTTAGTGGGGAAAACAGTAAGCAAGTGGACAAAGACATAGTATAATTTCTGATAGTGACAGAGTTGTGGGTTATGTTGAAAGTCACAAACATGTTTTCTGTCCCTGTGGAACCCAACTAACACATATCCCTGCTGAAATAATTCCCCTTCTTTAACGTGTGTACGGAAAGGAATCGCGTCTTCTCAAAAGTGAGGGCTGCTGCAGAAAAAAGTCAGCTGACGTTTCTGATCAGACGTGCGGCTCCATCCCGGACGCGTAGCCACGATGATTTCAGGATCATCAGTCCTCCACGCGCCCAGTGCCTTCCGCCCTCTCCTGTGCTCTGCGTGTGGGAGAAGCTCAGGTTTACAATGAACCACTTAACACCATCCCCTCCCGTCGAACCAAAGGTGGTGATTGGGGAATATCACACAATACTCTTGGCTAAAGAGCTATAGGGAAGGTAAAACTTTTATGTTAAAACAGAAGGTTCCACGATGACACATAAATCAAATGTTGGTCTGCCTAAGCAAAATTTGGGGGTGTTTATTACCACTCGATTTCCAGCTCCGAGCCTTGGAAATACTGATTCAGTAGGTCTAAGGTAAAACCGATGTATTTGCATTTCTAACAAGCATAGTCGTTTTAAAACACGGCCCCCAAATTCTTTGGCGCCCCTTGCATGGAGAGCTGAGGTCTACGCCCCTCTCCTTGACTCTGGTACACTCACCGCTTGACTGATGATAAGCCAAGCTTCCCACGCCCTGCCCAGATCGATGAATGAATGGCTGCTGCTGTTTTTGAGCCACTATGTTTTGGTGCTGTTTGCTAAACAGGAATCCTAACTAGAATAAAAACTTATCCAGGTGACTCAAGTATATGGCCCTTGCACTTTGAAAAATATTCTTTCTTATAACCAGGTGTGTCAGAAGATGATGCAAAATTTTTTGGGGTAAAAACTATTTAAAAAATAATGTTGTCAACGGTTAAGTGCAGAGGAAAGCTATTGTAACACGAGGCCTCAATCAAAAATGTGGAGAGCGTGAATCTTAGTTTGCCTAATCAGGTAGTTAGAAAACTTTGAAAAGTTTTAAGAACATTTTAATCATTATTTTTGATAGTGTGACTTCGTTTGTTCCTTTCCTCATTCTGTTCCTCGCAGTGCTGAGGCCCTGGGGCTTCTGATCTTGGCTACCATCTATTCACTCTGTAGCATCTACTGACATCTCCTGGGTCCCATGGCTATTCACAGGTCACTGCCTGGGTGCCAGATATCCTGATATTTCAAGAGAATCTTGCAGTGAGAATCGTTACGTAGCATCTCCTGATATCAACTGTGTCTAACAAAGACAACATTCTAAAATACACTGTAAAGGCGAAATGAAACATATCTGTGGGCCAGCCCTGCAGCCTGCCAGCTTGTCAGCTCTGACTTGGTTAATTTTGTGTGTGTGTGGGTTGAGGGGGAGGGGATGTAAAGAGCAAAAGCAAGCAAAGAATAAAAAAGAAATATTGCAACCGAAACCCTATCTTGGAGTTTTTCGAAAATCTTATCCCAGGAAAAAAGAAGGAATAAGGAACAATATAAAACTTGAAGAAAAAGAGATTTTCCAATCTAGTTTCAAATGAGGGAGGTTTCTTTCTATGTTTCAAACAGCCATGCAATAAAACAGTGCCCTGCCCAGAGCTCAGAGCCCAGAGTCCAGGGCCCGGGGTGTTATGTCCAAAAAGGAGAGGGGAAAGGAATGAGAATTCAACAGGAGAGGGGGCTGGGAGGCTCAGATAAGTCAGTTTACGGAGATTGAAGCAAGCAGGCTTTCTTCTCTTTCTGATGGCCGTTTTCAACGTTAGGTTTATTCTCAGACTCAAAAGAGGAGGCAATTGAAACTCACAAGCATTTCTGCACTTTGAATATGATACCACTCTGAGAGTAATCACAAACCCTCCCCTCAGACATAACCACTGCTGAGTGTAGCTCCTAAAATGTTAATTGAAACAATATATTAAACTTAGGGGTCCAACAAATGAGCAAGAGACAGAGGAATGCAAAGTTGTGCTAGATCCAGACAGGCCATCGGGGATCCAAGGAAGAAAAAGATTTCAGCGCAGACGTCCTGTGCGCCGTCAGCCGGGCTCTTAGAACAGCACGGCAGCTTTACTGGGAAGAGTTCAGAATGAAGATCATATACAAGTTGGGAGATAGGCCAGAGGATTGGTCTAAAGTTCTCTGTAATATGAGATCTGCCTTTCCTCTTGGAAGGCATGGAAGACGGCATTTGGGGAATATACAAAAGTAAAGAAGTACTTATAGTTAGGGTTCTTGTTGACGGTGAGAAAAGCAAACAAAAACCAAGTCTAACCAGTCTAAAGCAAGAGTACCGTTGCAGCTCTCTGCGGGATCTCAAATGATATCATCAGGCCCGTTCCTCTCCTCCCTTGACACTAACTGGGTACCAGCCCAGAAGCTCCAGGCTAACACCCAAGTCTCAGGTTCAAGTTCAGTGGAAAAAAGAGAGCATCTCATTCTGGTGGTTCAAGCCAAGACCCTAGATTAGTTCCAATTGCACCAACCGCAATCACGTACTAACTCTTGACCCAATCCTGGGTCTAAGGGAATATTAGCACTTTGATGAGCTGGGACTAGGTTATGTCACATAATCCAACACTGGAGATTTTCTGTTTTGTTTTTATTTTTTTTTCTCCCAATCCTTTTTTTCTCTGTGCTTTAATGTGGATCCTTTGCGGTGATCTTTCTTCCTATGGGGTCCTATTTGCTGTTAAATAAATCTGTTGAGTTCTTATTTTCATATATTGCATTTTTCAATTTTAGAATGTCCATTTGATTCTTTTTTATAGATACACCCCAAGATATATGCAAATATGTTCAAAAAGCTTTATTTGGAATAGATAAGACTGGAACCAAAATAATTACTATCAAAAGTAGAATAGATAAATGGTTTGTGTTACATTTATAGAATGGGTTACCACATAGTAATTAAAATGAATGAACTCCAACTATATCCAACATTGTGGATGAAAATTAAATACAAAATTAAGAAAAAAGTCAGATAAAAAATAATGTGTGATTACATTTATGAAGAGTTCAAAAATAGACTAAAGTAGTTAGGGATCAATAATTAGGTAGCAAAAACATAAATAAAAGCGAGGAAAAAATTACTAACAAAGCCAGTACGTATACTTTTGGGTAGAATCACTATATTTTGCAATAAAGAAGGCATAAGGAAAATCCATGAGAACATAAACAGTTGACATCTTCCTTTTATTTCTGTGGTCTCTTCTTCTGCCTCCTTTAAATATTTTAATAAACTTTCTGCAGTGACAGTCTCTGTCCTAGGAAAGTGGTAAGTAATGTTATCTCCCGAAGCCCTCTGCCAGAGGATGGAAAAGTCAGTGTGTGCTCTAGAAAGAGTTATATCACCTGTCTCTACCACAGTATGACAGGTAGATTCCAGAAGCAACTATGAGATAAACCATAGCTGCAAAGAAGTTGGAAATAGTGCAAGAGAGCTTGTACACTGGGAGTCACACTATAAAATCAGATAATGAATCTAAATAGATTTCTACATTCCCGCTAAAGGATAGGTGAGATTTATTTCATATTTACTAAAGCTAATGTCCTAAAAGTATCAAATACATAATCATTGCAACAACTTTTCAAATTAAATGGAATTATTATCTTAATATTGCAATGAGGGAAATTGATGGTTAGGGCATTTTCAACAAAGTCCTCAAGGTCACATGGGCAAGAAGTGGCAGAATGGAGATTCAGACTGAGCTCATCTGGCTCTTGAGGCTTTGTTCTGAACACTTATGTTATGGTATCTCCACTAAAGAGGTGCAACCGCTCCCAGGCCTGAGCGCGTCTGGAAGATTCCATCGTGCATGGTATAATTATTCAGCAACTGAAGTGTGGCATTTCAGAGTAACCTGGTGGACCTGATCTGGGTTCTCTTTAGTAAGAAAAAGTCCTGACATCAGACTGGGGTTTCTCATGGTCCCTTTGGTTTAAGGCTATTTCTACAGTGAAGCTGGGTGTATCAGGCTTTCTTAGCCTTGTGACCTTAAACCTTTTAATTAACCAAACAATCTCTTGTCCTCAGAAATCTTCTTTAGCAAGCAGCTTTCTGATCATAACTTGACTTTCTAAGAAGAACCCTCTAGAATTTGGAGTCTGTGTTGATTTGAATAGTCTGGTGATGGTCACAACTTTTATTTTTCGTTGTCTACCAGTATTAGCATTCTTATTTATACATTAGTTTCTTGAGCTATGTAAATGTGAATTTTCTCATTAGAGATTGGGCTTTGAAAGCTGGAGCTACAGAAATCTGATTTCTGAGTCTGGAAGACGGAAGACCAATCTCTGAATATTGGCAAATTCATCAAAGTAAAGTTACCATGTGAAACTTGGGGCAATAAACCACTAACTCGTCTTTTTCTCTTTTCTTTTCCTTTTTTCTTTTTCCTTTTTCCATTCCTTTCCCTTCCTTCTTTTTATTTCAAAATATTAAAGGGGTACAAATGTTTTTGTTACACGGATAGATCTTACAATGCTTTAGTCAGGGCCGTAAGTGTGCCCATCACCCGAATAGCGTTCGTTGTACCCATTAGGTAGGTTTTTACCTCTCCCCTCCTGCCTCTTGCCCCTTTTCAGTTTCCAATGGTTTTACTTCTTTCTGTGCTCACGCGTGCCCATAATTTAGTTCCAAATCATTAGAGAGTGCACGTGGTGTTCGTTTTTCCATTTTTGAGATAATTGACCTTTTTTCTCTTGAGACCTCGACCCTCAGTTTAAGGGGTTTAACTTTTCCACTTAACTTCTATAAACGTATCACTTCACTTTATCTGGTGACTAATTATTACATTATAAGGCAGAATAAACCACGAAGCCATCACATTTTGGTGAAGTGATATGGTAGGGAGAGGTTTAGAGAAGTGTTACGGATGGAATTTTTTCCCCCCCAAAATTCATACCCTGAAGCCTTAACCTCCAATGTGATGGTGTTTAGAGTTGGGACCTCTGGAAGGTAATAGGGTAAGATGAGGTCATGCGGGTGGGGTCCTCATGACGGGATTAGTGTCCTTATAGGAAGAGACTCCAGAGAGAGCTGGCTTCCACTCTCTGCATGCACAAAGATGTCATATGTCACACAGTGGGATGGAGCCATCTACAAACAAGGAAGAAGGCCCTCACCAGAACCTGCCCACGCCGACACTCTGATCACAGACTTCCAGCCTCCAGAACTGCGAGAAAATAAACTTCTGTGCTTTCAGCCAACCAGATTATGCTATCTTGTTATGGTAGCCCGAGCAGACTAATACAAGGGGGTTGGTGAAAAATGGGGGGACCTTTCTTTGCATGACAGAGAGATGCTATCACAGGAAGGACAGGCTTGGGTGGTCTGCAGGGCCAGCCCGAGAACACGAGGAACCCAGATAGCATCATCTGGAGAAGAAATCTGAAAAACTACCTTTGCTTCCTCTGGGGCTGTCTTATACTTAGCATTCTGTACCAGGCCTTTCATCAGATTTTTCTGTTTTCCGCATCTGTCTTATTCAGCAGAAGAGTGGCACCAGTGTCGTCAACACTTACAGCACTTTTAGAAAGTAAAAAAATTCGACTCCCTAAAAATGTTTCATTACATAGTCCTTGCACAGATCATCCTTTCCTTTCTGGAAAAGAATCAGGTTATAAAACCCGGGGAATGCAGTTAGCAGGACTTTCAAACGGTGTTTGATTTTTTAAAAGCCTGAGCATCTGACCATGGTTTTTCCAAGGCAAACAGCAGTTTAAACACCAAGAGGCTTTGAAGTCAGAGGCCTGTGATGCTGTTAGCCACTCTCTCTCTCTCTCCTGAAATAGTAGGTGAGATCAGATGGGCAAATTTATACAGATACTGTTTGTGTTTCTTTACATAGGTCATTTTTTTAAAGAGACTACCCTATAAACCTTACTTATGTTCTAGAATGCACTGAGCTACTTTTTAGAAATGCATAAGAAAAAAATTCAATGTGCCGAGGAAAACCTATTTAACCACACTATTATTACTTTGAAACATGAGTAATGTTATTTTCCCTTCACTTTTCAAATAACGAACAGAAAGACCCAGACCTCCAGAAGGTCACATAGCAAGTTAAGACCGATAGTGATTTTAAACTCACCATGATCGAGGTCTCTCTAAAGAATGCAAAGGTCCCGATAATAATAGCTATCTTTTATGTTATACCAACAACATGCCAATCACTTTGCTTGCCATCTTGCATTATTTTCGACTGCTGCAGGACACCCCCAGTAAGATATTTGTAATGGATAAAGAATGTGAGGTTCAGAGTGGTTAAGTAACTAGATCAAGACACGCTACTCATAAAAGGCCGGGTCACCATATAAAACCAACTCTGATTCCAAAATCCACGGTCTTTCCACTATAATGCCATGTAGGAGCTATAATGATGTCCACATTTCTGGAGACAATAAATTGTTAAAAATTAATTTTTCATTCTAGAATACTAGAAAACTTTCAATGAGGATAAAAATGAACATCAGTGGTCCAGTGATTTGAATGTTTTTCATTTCTCCAGTATGGAACTGCTTTCAAAGCAAAGCTGATTTTTTTTTTTAATGGTAGTATGTGTTTGCTAGTATGGCAGAGAAGTTAGAGAGACTGAGGACTGTTTGATTGGAAGGTTCTAATCATGACATGGTAACCAACCATCAAGGTATCGATTGACACAACGTACGGTGATGATAATAATTCACATTTTAGAGTAGTTTTTAGGTCAGAGGTCAGTTGTCAACTGGACCAGAACAGAGGCCACCATGTAGACAAGATTAGCTTTCTCTGGGAAACCTTGATTAGATCAATGTTTGTAGACTGAGAGTGGGAATTTGTATGCCACAAACTGTCACCAGGAAAGCCGTCTCCCTGAAACATACCATAAATACAAAAGTTTGAAATTGGGAATCGGCTTGTTATAACGATGTGTGAGATGGAGAAAAATGCTGAGGTTGAGGTAGCTGTGAATACCCAGCGTGGGAGGAGGATTAGCTGGAAAAACAGAGGTATAAGGGCGCATTTGTGAGCAGTTTCCTGCACTGAAGAAGGATGATGTTTAGTCTGTTTGACAGATCCAGCCCCGTAGAGAAGGAAGGTGACTCATTAGTTCGCTGTGTCTTCATGACAAAGCTCCCAGGATAATCCAACTCCCTGGCCCCGAGCCTGTGTTCTCTAAGTAACCTTCCGACGGTCATTAGGCTTCCCAGATAGATTCTCTCCTCGGAAGGAAACGAGTGGACATACTGACGTGATCCAATCTGCTTGGTGGCGTGATTTCTCACTTTAAATTAAGTTCCTGGCTCCTGAATTTGATGCAGTTGGGGGATGGGAGTCAGGTCTCTTTCAGCCTGACTTCTCCAGGCCCTGGGTCTGCAGAACTGATGAGGGCAGCCTCTTACATTTGCGTAGTAATTTATAGACCACGAAGCCTTTTGACTGACGCCATCTCATTGAGATCTCACCATGTGTTTGCGAGGTAGTTGTTATGATCTCTGTCTTGCTGAGACTCAGAAAGGTTAAGTGAATTTCTCAAGGTCACTCAGCTAGTTAGAGGAAATCAGGACACAAAACCCAAGACTTCTGATACTAAATTCAGAGCTTCTCCTCTGCCAGAGACAGGTAAGTACACAAATGCATAAAGAACTCACGAGACTGAGTTTGCAACAACTTGCAACCTTACTGATATCTTGCTATCAAAGAGCCTCCTTTTTTTGAATAAAGGCGGAATTACAGTTAAAGCTTATTTAGCCGTCACCCCCAATCTCCCCATTCTCCCCCCTGCCCAGCCCTAGGAAACCACTAACCTACTCTCTGACTCTATGGATTTGCTTATTTTTGACATTTCACATAAATATTATAGAATCATACAATACGTGGTCCTTTTTGACTGGCTTCTTTCACTCAGCATGTTTTCAAGGTTCATCCATGTTGTAGCATGTATCAGCACTGAATTCACTTTTATTGCCAAATAATATTCCATTCTATTTTATACATATATCACATTTTGGTTATCCATTCATCAAGTGGTGTACATTTTGGGTTGTTTCTACTTTTGACTATTGTGAATACTGCTGCTATGAACATTCACATACAAGTTTTTGGGTGAACATATGTTTTGATTTCTCTTGGGTATGTAACTAGGAGTGGAATCGCTGAATCACATAACTCTTTTTAACCATTCGAGGAACTGCCAGACTGTTTTTTTAAAGCAGCTACTCCATTTTATATTTCCACCAACATCGTATGAGAGTTCCAGTTTTCCGCATCCTTACGAACACTTGTTACTATCTGACTTTTTGATCATAGCCATCCTAGTGGGTAGGAAGTGGTATCTCATCATGGTTTTGATTTATATTTCCCTGGTGGCTCATGGTGTTGAACATCTTTTCGTATGTTTATCAGCCATTTGTCTATGTTCTTTTGAGAAATGTCTATCCAAATCCACAGTCCATTTTTACAAATGGGATTATTTGTCTTTTTATTACTGAGTTGTAATAGTTTCTTGTATATTCTAGATACAAGTCTCTTATCAAATATATAATTTGAAAAACTTTTCTCCTGTTCTATGGATTATCTTTCTTTCCTTTTTTTAATTTCAAAAAATTTATCTATTTTTCCTTTTGTTGTAGTGCTTTTGGTGTAAGGTTAAATCTTTTTGAATAAAGAGAAAACCTGATTAGACGTCCAAATGACGTTAATTATTACTACGAGGTAAAGTGTAAAAGAAAGACCAGTTTCAGAAGACAAGTGTCTGCTTTTATATAGTTTTCATTGTGATGAAAAGAAAGAGAAATGATAGAAAACACTAAGGGAAGCGTAGAAAAGAATTAATAAGGGATAAATATTAAACAAATTTGAACAATTGCTTGTTGCTAGCAATGTTTATTGTCCTGTTTCTTTGTAGTAAAAACATATCAGCTAAGCAAATCTATCAAATATTTACATTTAGATTTTTTTCATGTTTTTCCAGAAATGGAAACAACCACGCCTGTATTGTACATTTTCCTTTAAAACTAGTTATAGGTCAAATGAATTGTCCAAATATGTTTGCATACGATTTAATGATTGATTTTAAACTGCTTGACTTTTGTGTATATATCATTACTAAAATAGCACCTTAGTTTATATAGAAGTCTTGAACTTCTTCGGAACACAATAGCTTTATTGTACAAAACAAGATAGATGCGCCTTCTACCTCTTACACAATTAGATTTCCTCCCTGGTCTGTTGACAGGTATTTTATGAGCTACATCTGCAATGTTCACTAATCTGCTGCGAGAAATAGGGCTGATTTCATTAGAAAATAATTTGCCTTTCAAAACACTTTTTCATATACTCTTAAACACTCTCTAATAATATAACTTAATAATATATAATCAAGGAAAATGCTAGGTGCAGCAAAGGAAAAATAAGCATATTCAGTCCAGTGTTGAAAGGAAAAACTTTCCTTCAGTGTCTCCCCATCTGTAGAGGAGGGGTGGTGGGATGTTCTTTAGCTATGATTTTGCATGTACACCTGTAGACCACTGTGGGGTTTATGGTTGCTCTATACCCAGGTTTCTATCAAGGTTTAGTTTTGTTTACTCACCAAAATCAAATTTTGAAGCGTCGCTGGCCTGCACACTCCAGGATGGTTATAGAATTCAAACAAGGCTTAAGCTCTTAACAAAAGCTTTAACTAAATGGTTATTTTGAGGGAAAAAAAAAATCTATCAAACCCTTTAAACCTAAGCAAGCAAACACTACATTTAAAAATAAAGTTCGAGGGTAACTTTGAAATAAACCAAATGCAGGTTATGATTCTGACCGTCTTCATTTCTTTCTTTCTTTTTTTTTTTTTGAATTTTTCTCTTCCAACTAATTCCAGTCTTTTTCATGCACACATTTTTACCAGAAAGTTCTTCTATGGCTGACTCTGCTTGTTTAATATGAAATCCAAATCTTCCTAGGATTTGGGCCGATTTCCCAGAATTTAGGATATTTTTGTAACAAAGTGACTTTAGAGGGTTTTTTTTTTTTCCTCTCACATCTAATTGATTTATTTTTTCCAAAATTTAACTCAGCTGCCAGAAACACACACAGACACACAGACACACACACACACACACACACACACACACGCGCGCGCGCGCGCCACACACACATGTGTGCTGAATAGAAAGATTTGCGTTCTCCTGTTTAATTTCTTCTGTTTAATGTTTTTCAGTCATTTCGTTTTGCTTCCAAAGAGCAGGAGGAGAAGCAAATGATAAATGGGGTGCTAATGCTCTCCAAAGGATCCTGTAGGCAAACTAAGGTGGCCTGATGACTATCAGGGCTGTCTTAACTGACTTCCACTTAGCTCACTCGCTTGATTTTTCTAAGAAAATACACTAACGCTTACTGCCCTGGAACCACTGCCTGGCTCCCTTCCTGCACTATTGACCTGTACGCACCTTAATAGTCTGCTGTTTTTAAACTTAGCCTGTTCATGCCAGTTGTACTTGTTATTATAACTACGCAATTTTAAAATTTATGTATATGTTTATTTTGGAGATGGGGTCCTGCTCTGTTGCCCAGGCTGGAGTGCAGTGGCACAATTATAGCTCAAACTTCCAGCCTCAAGTGATCCTCCTACCTCAGTCTCCTAAATAGCTAGGATCACAGGCTCGAGCCGCTACACCTGCCTGTAACTGTGCAATTTGATGGACTATAAGGGAAACCAAAGAAGAAATAATGAAAAGAAACAAGATGGGTTTTTTGGTTTTTATGAAAATAAAATGAAATATTTTAGAAATGTCTAAAATTCAGTTACTTAAAATTAGTATACAAAATGAATCATAAAAATTTAGTATGCAGCAACGAACAAAAAACGGGCATGCAAAAAATCAGTATGCAAAATGAATCATAAAAAATGGAGGAAAAAGCAACAAAAATAGAGTTATTTAGCTAAGTCTGAATTAGAAAGTGGCTTACTTGCATTTATTCATAAATTTATTCATTTATCCTAAAAACATTTATTAAGCATTTATTATGTGTATTAGATAGTTGAGTAGCAAGGAATATAAAAACAAGTAACTCACAGATCTTAAGAAAATAAAGCCTAGTAGGGAAAGGAGTTGTGTGAACACATATATTGCAAAAAAACGTCATAACTATTGCAAAGGAATGTTTTTTAAACCTGGAAACATTTAAATAAACATGTGTTATTGGCTCCCAAGGGACATTTAAAAATAGCAGTTTGTCTCCTCTGCTAATATGAAATGTGTTAGCGATATAAAACATTTGAAAAACAGAGAAAAATGTAAAGAATAAAATAAAAACCATCTCCAATTCCACTCCCCAGAGAATTGCTGTAAGTTTTTTGGTGACTTTTCTCCCAATCTTCTTTTTCTCTGTCTTTCTTTATACATACATACACATATATAAAATACTAATTAATTATATCATTTGTATCGGGTCATAGTATTTAACACTAAAATTATATAATGTATATTATCTGTAAGTACTTGTATATAAAGCATACTTTCTTTTATAATACTGGGATCATTTGTCTCTTTGGTAGGCTTTAAATGCAAATTAGTGACAATATAGTGTTCAAACGTTAAAATTCTTTTGATTATTAATATCTATAACGAGGAGAATGAACTAAACAATATTAAATTTAAACAAATGTGTCAGCCTGGGAGAAAATATTTTTTAAAAGCTGGGTTGTCAAGTTTTACACATCCTCAGTGATAAGTGTCAAGAATTTGAACGACTTTATAGAGAGGCCACTGATATTTTTTGCATCACTTAACCCTTTTACAGTAACCTGAGCCGCAGCGACAGGGCAGGATATCATAGACTGAAGCAACTCACACACGGCATTTTGGGACTTAAGGTGTTTTCACTTCTACCAAATAGATAAAGTCTACTTTAGAGAGGAAGCTTCTGCTAATGCTGCAGATCCGTGTGTCTGCCCTTCCTTGCATTTTCTCCTCCTCTTGCCGGAGAATGACACCAGAAAGAGGGACACCTGGGCCCAGGTGAGTGAGTGGCAGGAGGGCCGGAGCTGATTCCAGGACCAAGGAGGTTGTGGGGCCACGGGCCAGTCCTCTCAGGCTTTGTCTCCCAGAAAGAGGGCTCTGGTGGGCGCCTCTGCAAGGAGTGTTTTCACCGAGATTGAGCCTGGATTCTATGGGCGCAGATGCCATGTCTGAGAAATAACGGAGACAGAGTCGCTTTCCAAAGTCTAAAGTTGGATGCATCAGGGTCCTTCCTGCCTGTTGTTAATGAGGAGCAGGCAGAGAGGGGTGTTTCAGCATTCGATTTTTCTCCTCCACACAGAAAATTCCCTAGGGCTTGGGTCGGCGACTCTTGGCCTGCAGAGAAATAGCACAAGGCGGGGAGATCCAGGCGCCGGCCGGGCCCTCAGGCCAGGTCTAGACTGGGGGCCGCAGAGCTGGGAGACCCCCCTCACTCGGACACCTGAGCACGGGGTGGACACCCCCGCGAGTTACGGCTCCATGCGCCAGCCCAGCACCCTTCTTCTCTTTCTGGGAATCCTTCACGCCCTTCCCAAATCTCCTCCTTTGGACTTTGTTCCTGGTCTCCACCCCTGCCTGGAAACAGAAGCCTAATTCTCCTGTTAATTTCCTGTCTCACTTTCCTCCTGGATTCGTTCCATGATCAGAGATAACTTCAGGGCCCTGTGACCCGTGCAGAGCTTGGTCTGACACGTTGCTGTCCCCGTCTTGAAATTCTTGATAATCTTTGAACAAGGATCCTGAATTTTCATTTTGCACAGGACTTTACAAATGACGTGGCCTATCCTGTCTGTGACACGTGGCCAGGAGCCAACTCAGCCCGCTGCCGTGGTTCCCCCTGGAACACCAGCCTGGCTAAGACCCTGGGCAGAGGGAGCCACACCCAGGAGGCCGAGGCCCCTGTGTTCTCTCGTCTTGCCCAGATGGGCACCATTGTACTTGTAGCTTGCAAGGAATCGGCACCACCTGCCATGAAGAAGTCGGGGGGCGAGAGCTGTTAATAATTTAATAAGCTAATCTGAATCGGGATGCTGGGCGCTAATACTGGCTTAACATTTCCTTCTCCAAGACAACATTTAATGAAGAACAAGAGGGGAGGGAATAAAGCAGCGGCCAGCATCCCTCCTCCACCTCCCCGGTCTGGGAAACCTGCAGGAGACCTAGCTGGCCTGGTGGAGGTTGAAATCGAATGTGCGTTTGGAGTTACGTGGTTACCGGGTGAGATTAGGTTTTTGCTTATTTAACAGCAACTATCAGGTGAGCTGCGAGACCTGCCTAACATTCACCTAGAGTCAGAGAAAGAACAAGTCGAGAGAGTAGGTTCAAAGAGACAGGGGCAGGAGGACAAAAGTCGTGTTTTGCTTGTACTGTGCTAAATCCAGTTTATTCAATAAACCAGATCCAAGAGCCTTACTTTCTTAAGGCCAGCGGCAGAGCAGGCGAGGGGATCGTGAGAGAATAACTCAGATGAGACCGCAAAGCCTACTCTTGTCACTCGTGAGGCTAGCCCTGAAATAATGCAGGGATTGATCCAGCCCCTACGAAAATAGCCACCGTTTTTAGGTGTTTACAATGTGTTTTATGTATTACATAATTTCCACCCCACAATGAGATATTTTAATAGCCATATTCTCTAGATGAGAAAGTTGCCTGTTGGGAAGGTTGAAGTCACTAAGTCACACAGTAAGTAGGCAGACAAGCTGGCATAGAAAGCCAGCGCCAAAGCTCCTGCCCTGAATTACCTTATTCTGTCCTTAAAGGAGCTAAAAAAAAATGAGTCATTCAGATTTTTCAGTGTGCCTTTCTGGGCAGCCATCTTTTCAATAGTCATATATGATCACTAAAATAGCATCCTTTTGAGCCAAACAAACAAAAGCAATGAAATACCTTTCTCACCTCCCGCCCCCTCTTGCTCTTACATATTTATACATAAAAGCCATAAAACCAGACAACAAAAAATCTCACGCAAACTGATTAATTACACTAAAATTAAAATTTGACCATCTGTATAGGGTTTGAAAGTCCCGTTCAGCTGAAAAAAAAAAAGAAAAAAATGGTCTTAACCTGGTTTGTCGTCTATGTGAAGTTTCAGATGGTGAAGGAAACCACAAGGAAAGTTACTGCTCTGGACTAAAATCTGATCGATGAGAAAGAAGTCCTGGGTGACCAGGACAGGACTGTACAAGGAGAGAGGGCTGTCCCTGGTCAGATGCGTCTCCAGAGTTCAGGGAAGCAGCGTAAAGCTCAGAGAATGGAATTGGGACCTCAGAATTACAAATGACCATGAAAATGGGAGGACTATAGCTGAGGAACAGATGCAGCTGTCCAGAGCTCTCCCCGTCAATCTCGGTTTACATAAGAACGGGCCTGGATGTGAAAGAAGAAATATTTGAACCAGGAATCGCATGGACCTGGAGGAACAGTATGAGACAGGCTGATATTTAGAATAAAGGAAGGTTTATACAGCCTCTCCCTAATCCCAGCTCAAGGGCCTGACACACCCTGTTCCCTGCATCATTTCAGGGACTGGTTCGCTGCAGAGATGTTTCTAGCAGGGGCAGGGAGCTGTTCCTGCAGTAGGTGCCAATTTCCATCTCTGCGTAGACTAAAAGAGAGGCGT
>RJWJ010013381.1:0-40012 GCA_004363605.1 Indri indri
TCAAAAAAAAAAAAAAAAGGAATCTGTTATTTCAAATATATATATCATCTCCTCAATTAGATGACAACCTCTTAAAGGAATAATTTGTAGAGTTCTTATTTCTGTGGTATCTCTCTTATAAAATACTAGGTATTCAGTTATTTTTTTCCTGAAATTTTATTTTACTCTTGTTCTAGAACTGATTTGACAAATACTTACAGTGTTACTTCTGCAACATGAAATGTTAAGTGCATTTTTTGAATAAATGAGAATGAAATGTTACAGGTATTGTTTATTTTTAATAAGTTGAAGATCTTTGGGTTGATAATAGCTATCTTTTCATTACATAAGGCTTAGCAACCAGTAGTAGTGGAAAAGGGGACATAAGTTGGTCTTTCCCTCAAAAAATCAGTGGGAAATGTTAGTATCTTACCATAAAATGGAAAAGTCAGAATTCTGTCATAAATAGGAGCAGGTCTTTTTGCTGGTAAGTTGGCAGGTGGTCCTTTTAAAATGTGGGAATAGATAGGAGCAGAACAGGTAAGGACCTTATATAATTTCTTGGGAGTCCCTTTGTGATTATTTAACCTTAACAGTTGAATAGACTTTTGTTACTTTTCAAGAATTTATTTCCTTTATTGAATAATGAGAACCATGGATATTTTATGAGTGAATAGACCATCTTAAATCATTGTCTATGTCAGTAACCTAACTTTAATGTAAGAATGTCTAAGACTTTTTTTTTTTTTAACAATGTTCAACAGTTGCTGCTTTATTGGCTTAAAGACATTTTGTTTCACTCCCAGTTGGATATATTATAATACAGCTCTGACATTAACTCAGAGTTAGTATCAGACTTCACAAGTTAAAGGCTCAGTCCTTCACAAGACTGCCTTTACTTCAGATGCCAGCCACACTTCAGGTGTCCCTAAGGCATCTGCAGTTTTGACCGACACTTTGATCTGGCTATAAATTTGGATGTCCCCATGACACCTTCAGGTTTGATAATTCACTGGAAAAATTCACAGAACTCAAGAAAGCACTATACTTATGATTACAGTTTTATTACCAAGGATACAGATTAGGAGCCCAGTGAAATGAAGACACACAGGACATGATCTGGGAGGAAATGCAGAGCTTCCTCTCCTCATGGAATTAGGGCACCCTCCCTACACATCAGTGAATTCACCAGCCAGGAAGCTTTATCTGTTTCAGTGTAGCTTCAGTGTTCAGAGTTTTTACTGGGACTTCATTACATGGCATGGTCAATTAAGTTACTGGCCATATGATTGAACTCAAGTCTCCAGCCTCCCTTCCTTCCTCAGAAATCGGCCAAGCTCAAAGTCTCAACCCTCTAATCACGTTGTTGGTCTTTGTGGTCATTAGCCCTCATCCATAAGCTATCTAGTGGCCTATTTTGAGTTACCTCATTAGCATAACAAAGATATTCTTATCACTAAGGAAATTCCATGAGTTTTTGAGGCTTTGTACCAAAAACCAAGGATAAACACCAGAGTTTGTTTTCAGCCTTGACTACATTATTTGTGTGGACATAATTCAGTATTTCATTTGAATTTTTCTTGTACTGTTATTTGACACTGATTTTTGTGTCCTGTTTCCAAGAGACATGATCCAATATGTAGGCATAATGCCTTTAATGTAACCCAGTAGTAGTAAGAAGCTGTTGAAGCTTTGCTCTATGTGCCAATTGGCCATTTTTTTTTTTTTAAGGGAGGAGTTCACAGTAATAATACAGGCATACCAGTGTTATAATCATAGTGGATACTGATATTTCATTGTTTGTGAGGTCACTTGGCCTTGGTGGTTTTATTTGGGAGTTATAGTAGGGGTACTGGGTAAAAAAGGAACTTGTAAACAAAGTCTCTATTCTAGTCTCTTAACTTTCTTTAAGTAGGAGGTAACTTTTCTCTTTTCGAAGGGTAATCCTTCCACTTATTCTTTGATCCTGTTCTCTTGAAACCTTGCTTATCTTCACTGACTCATTTGACAACAAAAATGTCAAAATCTCATGTATACAAAAAATAAAACTCTACTGCATCCTGCCATTAAATCTTGTCTTCCATTTATTTCTAGAATTGCTGAAATAATACCTTAAATTCACATATTCTACTTCTTTACTCTCATGAGACTATATTCTGTTCTCCTCTTTTATTACTATACCGGAATTGATCAAATTGCCAAGTCTGTTGGCCTACTTTTAGTTCTCTTTTAACTAGACTTTAGTATGCCACACTATCTTGAAACTTTCTTTTCCATTATTTTTTTATCATGCTACCTTTTCCTAGTTCTCATGTGGTGTCTATACCTACAAAACACCTTTAAAGTTTTATTTTTTGTAATATCACGTTTTAAAATGTTAATATGAGTAGTGGTAGGCTGAAAAAATTAAATTAGTCTACAATCCTCTAGTATAACTTATCAGTAGTTTGAAGCAGAAACAAATAGATGTTTTATTAGTACTATTAAAATAATAGATTTAGATTTCAAATGTAGTTTTTAAATTTTATTTTAATTAGGTAAAATGTCAGTGGGATTTAGTACCTTGTCTTTGGTTTTAATTTGTTGGGCCAATATTTTGAGTTTCTGTGTGTCGGGTGTTATGCTGTAGGGAATACTAAGATGAACAAGAATGTCAATACTGAACCCAGGGGCCTTACACATAAGTAATTATGTTTTAAGTGCCTGGCACAAAGTAACTGCACTGAATGAGTGAAAACTAGTGCTCATTGTAATGATGTGATTTGTAAGTATAGTGGAGGTAAGGCTTTACTTCTTTTCACAAAAAGGGAAAAATTAGACTAAATTGAGGAGATGATGTTTGAGCTAAGTTTTGAAATATATACCCAGGCATATTCAGAAAGGCTGGAGAATAGACAATATAGGAAGAAATACTGGGAAAAGAAGCTAGTAGAGGGGTTCTTAGTAGATTATGAAAGGTATTGAATGCCATGATTAGCAGTTATTACTTTTTTTCCCATAGATGTTGTAGCTTCATGAAGATTTCTTCTGTTTTCTTTTTCAGAAATGAAGATTTTTTTCTTAGTAGACTTGTGAGATAATTCAGTGAGTGTTTTTGAGAAGTAATTCTAGTGGTAGTTTGGAGACTAGGTAGAGGGGAAGGGATTAAAGGCAAAACCATCCATTTTATGAATTATTTCTGGCTTTCAATGGTCCAGAAATATAGTAGGATTATATTAGGTCATTAAATATGAAATGTCCGATTTCTAATCAAAAGTGTAATTTATTATATCTCAAACAAGAAGCAGTACAAATAATTGAAGTATGTGCCTAAACTATTGATACAGTTTTGCCGTCTTAACAGTAGCTTGCTTATGCCGGCAGTTGAAGAAGCCTGGAGAGCGAGTGACTTTGAAATCGTAAAAGGCATTTTCCAAAGCTTGCTGAGAATTGAATATTTTTCCTTGCAAGAAGTGGTCCAAAGCCTGGAAGAAGTGGTAGTCAGTTGGTGCAAGGTCTGGTGAATACGATGAATGACAGAAAGTTTCCTAAGTCCAGCCTCTGTAGTTTGAGCAGTGTTGTTTTTTTTCCGACATGTGGTCTTGAAGAGGATTGGCCTGTCTCTATTGAATAATCTCTGCTGCTTAATCGCAAGCATCCTCATCGTTTCATCCAGTTGGTTGCAGTAGACATCCACTGTAATCGATTGACCAGGTTTCATGAAGCCGTAGTGGATAATACTAGCACTGGACCAACAAACAGACCCTATTAGCTTTTTTAGATGAATATTTGGTTTTGGACTATGTTTCGGCAATTCATCTTTATCCAACTATTGTGCCGAACGCTTGTGATTGTCAAAAAGAATCCATTTTTCATCACATTTAACAGTGTGGTGTAGAAATGGTTTGCCTTTATGTTGTGAAAACAAAGAAAAACAAGCTTCCCGATGCTCCCAAGCTTTCCTGATGCTCGTTTAATTCATGTGGTACCCATCTATCCAGCAGCTTCTTTACCTTGCTGATTTGTTTCAGATGGTCCAATATTGTTGGAATAGTAACATCAAACCTTGCTGCTAATATATGCTTAGGTTGAGATAGATTTGCTTCCACTGTAGCTTTCAGCTCATCATTATCCACCTTGGTCTCGGCTCACCTGTGGGGCTAATTTTCAAGATTAAAATCACCAGAATGGAACTTCTCAAACCATCAATGTACTGTGTGTGCATTAGCCACATCCTTCCCAAGCACTTGTGGATGTTTTGAGCTGTCTATGCTCCATTGGTTCCAGGACGGAACTCATATTCAAAAATTACGTGCATTTTTGACTTATCCATGGTTTCACAAAAATTGCTCTAAAAATAATTTGAAAGATAATCACAAACCAAAATGTGCCTTTGAAAGAATGACAATGTACCTTCACAAGAAGTGTCAAAGTGACACGTCAGATCAACTGTCAAACTTAGTATTTAAGGAAATCGGGCATTCCATGCTTAATAACCTAATATTACATTATCTTTGAAGTTAGCCTTATTGCGATCTTGCTTTGACCAATGAAATGTGAAAGCATGTCACATTTAGGTGGAAGCTTTAAGAATCAGTGTGTGATTTGCCTGCCCTAGTAATCAAAAAATCATGAAGATGGAGCCTCTTTTGGCTGTGTCCCTGAGTAAGAATGACATACATCCTGCAAGTTTTAAAAGCAAAGTCAGAAATCTTGTGATGTTTCTGTGCAATCCCCTAATTTTTTTGGTCTCCCAATTTTTATTTTAAGACACACAGTGTAGGCCAAACTAAGTACATAGAAAGCAGACCTATATTGCCTGTATCTCTCTGATATACATCTCAGTAATTTCAGGATGTAAAGATAAGGGAAAATACTATGGGCGAGTGATCTAAGAAGACTTTCTGAATGTGGAGAGATACATGCACATTTCCAAGGTTCATTTCAGGTGGCTAGATTTTACAAAATAATGTCATGTATTGCATATGATATTTTGTTATAAATCCCAAATCCTCACAGTGTACAGGTTTTGTGTATATTCACTAATAACCATTTTTCTGATTTCTTGTTGTGGGTCTTAGAATAGAAATGTTTCAATTATTTGTCTTAGGTTTTGGTCTACTGCTTTGTAGAAAGGATTAATTTAACATAGCAGTGGAAAAAATGACTAGAAAGAAATGGAAAACATAATTAAGGAAATAACATTGCTTTCATGGATCAAGAGTCTTAATATTGTCTGCTAGTTCTCTCCAATTAATTGTAAGTTCAATATTGTTCTAATAAAAATATCAACCAGAATTTTCATGGAATTAGACAAACATTCTAAAATTTATATAGGAAAACAGTTCAAGAATAGCAAAGAAATTTCTACAAAGGAAAGAGAAATTTGCTGTAGCAAATTTGAAGATGTATTTTAATGCTGTATGAGTCAAGTAGTGTTATATTATTCCAGAGATAGTTGAGTAGGTCAGTATAATCAAATAGAATGCCCAGAAATAGACCCATATACAGGAACTTGGTTTGTAATATAGGTGACATTAAAACTTAGTGAAGAAGGAGAGGCCTATTCATTAAATGATGCTAAAGCAAGTGGCTTTCAATATGAGGGGAAACTAAAATTAGATTCCTGCCTTACTCTTTGCACAAAAATGTATACCAGATAGGTCGAAGATGTAAATGTGATATCAAACTTTATAATTTTGGAGGACATACCGATTAGGCTAGCTATTATACCAAAAAGCAAAAACAAAATAAGTGTTGGTGAGGATTAGAGAAATTAGAGCTCTTACGCATTGATGGTAGGAATGTAAAATGGTACAACTGATAATGGAAAACAGTTTGGTGGTTCCTTAAATGATTAAACATGGGATTGCCACATGATCCAGCAGTTCCAATTCTGGAATTAGAATTGAGAATTGAGAGCAGAGATGCCAATGGATATTTGTATACCTTTGTCCTTAGTAATATTATTCATAGTAGCCAAAAGATGGAAACACCCAAATGCCCATCAACAGCCACTAGCCACATGTGGCCGTTAAGCACTTGAAATGTGATTGTAGGTAGCAGCTGAAGAACTAAATTGAACGGATAAATGTGGTATATATAGTTTTCCCTTGGTATGCCCAGCGGATTGGTTCCAGGACCCACGCAAATACCAAAACCTGCAGTTGCTCAATTCTCTTACATAAAATGGTGTAGTATTTGCATATAACCTACATGTATTCTCCCTTATACTTTAAATAATCTGTAGATTACTTGTAATACCTAATCCAATGTAAATGTTATATAAGTAGTTGTTATACTGCATTTAAAATTTTTTTCTTTTATTGTTTCTGTTTTTTATTTTTTCCAAATATTTTTGATCCCTGGTTGCTTGAATCTGCAGATGCTGAACTTGCAGATATGGAGGTCCAACTGTACATACAGTTGAGTATTATTCAGCTTTTAAGAAATGAAATTGTGACACATGCTGTAGCATTAGTGAACCTAGAAGATATGCTGAGTGAAATAAGCCAGACACAGAAGGACAAATATTAACGATTCCACTTATATGAGGTACCTAGAGTAGTCAGATTTATAGAGATAGAAGGTAGAATGGTGGTTGCCAGGGGCTTGGGAGAGGAGAGTAATTGGAAGTTATTATTTACTAGGTACAGAATTTCAGTTTCGGAAGGTGAAAAAGTTCTGGAGATAGATGGTGGTGCTGGTTGTACAACAGTGTTAATGTACTTAATGTCACTGAACTATTCACTTGATAATTAAAATAAAACATTTTGGGTTATATTTTTACCACAAAAAAGAGATTTAAAAATTCAGTTACCGAATGTCTTAAAATGATATTAATAATACCTGCATTAGATGGTTCTTATAAAGATTAAGTAAACTAGCATGTTAACATATCAAGAGCACAGTAGATACCCTCCCTCATCCCAATTTTTTTGGAAGAAAATTGTAGGTCTTTTTGACCTCAAGATAGGAAAGTACAACTCAAAAGAATTTATAATTTGACTACCTTAAGACAGTATTACTAATTCTTGTCCCAAAAAGACAATAGAAACAAAAGACAAGCAAAAGAGGGAGAGAAGATACTTGCAGTACATTTCATTTGCATCATAATCAGGAGAACCACAAATCAGTAAGACAAAAAAACGACAACCTCATTTAAAAAAAGAACATGGAATGGTAATTTATAGAAGAATGGCCAAAAGGAATATGAAAGTATATTTAGCATCACTGTATATCAGGGAAATGAAAATTAAAACGACTATTAAATTTATCCTTTTAAAAAACCTATTGAATTGGCCGGGTGCAGTGGCTCACGCCTGTAATCCTAGCACTCTGGGAGGCCGAGGCGGGAGGATTGTTTGAGCTCAGGAGTTCGAAACCAGCCTGAGCAAGAGTGAGACCCCGTCTCTACTAAAAATAGAAAGAAATTAATCGGACAACTAAAAATATATATAGAAAAAATTAGCCGGGCATGGTGGTGCATGCCTGTAGTCCCAGCTACTCAGGAGGCTGAGGCAGAAGGATCGCTTGAGCCCGGGAGTTTGAGGTTGCTGTGAGCTAGGCTGACGCCATGGCACTCACTCTAGCCCGGGCAACACAGCGAGACTCTGTCTCAAAAAAACAAAACAAAACAAAAAAAGTATTGAGTTAAGTGTTAATATAAATTTAGGGAAATAAAAATTCTCAAGCTTTTTTTCTTGTATGTGTCGGGGGGAGTTGGTTAAGGGTTGTAGCTCAGTGCTTAGATCATTACTTGGAAAACAGTAGACAATAAATACATGTTAAATGAACATACCGTATGTAGTAAATGGTTAAAAATCACTTTGGAGAACAGTTTGACAATATCTGGTAAAGTTAAAAATGCCCAAATTTCTGTGACCCAGCAATTCTGTTTATTCACTTTAGAGAAACTTGTATACAAGCGTATCAGGAGACATGTTTAAGGATATTGTTATAGCATTGTTTGGAATATTGAACAATTGTTAAATACTTAAATGTCTAAATGTGTTATGATGCAATATTATGGAGCAATTGAAATGAACCATATTCTACATATCAACACGTGTAATAGACCTTATAAACATATTAAGAGAAAAATTGAGGTTGTAGAAAGATATATACAATAATGTAAATTTAAAAAACATACAGTAACACTTTTTTTAAGGGCATATAACTCTTGAGTGAAGGTATTAAAAGTTGTTCTTCAGAAGCGCTGTTCAATACAACTTTCTGCAGTGATGAAAATGTTCTGTATCTGCACTGTCCAGTGTGGTAGCCACTAGCCACATGTGGCTGTTAAGCACTTGAAATGTGACTGTGTAGCAGCTGAAGAACTAAATTTTAAATGTTGTTTAATTTAAATTGAAAGGTCACACATTGAGCCCATGAGATGTACCTAGTATAACTGAAGAACTGAATTTTAAATTTAATTTTATTTAAATTATAATAGTCATATGTAGCTAGTGGCTACCATATTATACAGCACAGACCTGGATAACCTACACCCAAATTCATGAGAAGGGTGAGAGGCAAAAGGAACTTCAGATTTATTATATATATTTTCTTTTTAATACATCAAGAACTAAAGTAAAAGAAAAGTCATGGAATAATACTAAATAATATTCAATGACATTAAATAACATTTTTCTTTAAGTATTTTTTTAAAAAGCCACCAAACGAAACAAAATCAGAAATTCATTTCAGTTTTTCAGTACTTTTTTTATGCCTTACCGAGGTATTCCAGATCCTCTGCCAATCTTGGATTTGAAGGGCTAGAGAGGTTGCCAGAGACTAGATTTTGCAGGGCCTTACAGAAGATTATCTTCTGAGTGAGTTGGGAACCCATTAGAGATTGTTGATTAAAAATGACTTATGCTTATTAGACTTCCTTTTTTAAAGAACCTGGATACTCTGGGAGTTAAAGCTATTATACTACAATAATGTTTTTAAACGATTATAGATTATTGCATTTTATTTTTATTCTGTCTTTACTGCTAGAGAAATTCTGCCATGGCGTGAGCCATCATAGATTAATGTGCGTAGTCAGTCTTTATTTATGCTTGTCACATTTGAAAAGGTTTAATTTTGCTGTAAGCACTGGCACAATAGCATGAACGTGAGCAGGCCTTTACAAAAGGCTTTTTTATGAGTTTCTTAAATATTCCTTGAGTTCTTTAGCCTGCATATTGACAGTGTTTATATACTGATGAATGCTTCTGGTTACATTTTTTCCCTTTGATTCTTTGAGTATCTGATGTGATCCTCTGTACATTTACAAAGAGCCTTTCTAAACATTGGTAGATTAATTTGGCCATTTTCCCTCCTAAAAGAGAAGTAGGGAAGGGTCAAAAAAATTTAATTGTTTTATTTCTTCGCTTAACTACAAATAACTCAGTAATGATTTTGCTTTAGAAACAAAGCTAAAATATAAGATGCCTTTAATGTTTTTTCATTTGCTGCTCTTGTCAGCTATAATTTTATTATTTTTAAAAGTGTAGTTCCAAATCATTCTATTCATATACTCTCTGATGTTTCTACTATAGAACATTAAGAAGGAGGTCAGGTCAAAAGCAAGCTAATTAGAGCATAGTCTTTCTAGTTGTCATTGTAGTGTGATTCTTCTGGATAGATATTAAACCCTATGAAAAATGTGGTGCTCCTGAGAGATCTCAAATCTCTTGAGGGTTCTCAAGTAAGTAAAAGGGAAACAAATTCCTGGTGGGTGCATTATAGTTAATCTGTGCCTTTTTTGTCCGAATAGTCTAGTTGTGACAGGTCTTTCAAGGGGAAAGGTCTTTGACACTTGTGAATGCTAAATTTCTATTTTGATATGAAATTATGATAAACAGTTTTGTTTGAGTTCTTCAGAACAGCAGTCCCCAACTTTTTTGGCACCTAAGGACCATTTTCATGGAAGACAATTTTTCCATAGACTGGGGGGTTGGGGAGGGGAGTGGAAGGGGCATGGTTTCGGAATGATTTAAGCGCATTACATTTATTGTGCACTTTATTACTGTTATTATTACATTATAATATATAATGAAATAATTATACAACTCACCATAAGTTGGGGACCCCTGCCTTAGAACGTAAGTGGAGTGGTGATATATTTTCAATTGCAAATGAAACTGTCCTTCACAATTAATCACATTCTGATGAAATAAGAGAAAATTAAAATTATGAGGAAAAATGAAATGTTTAAGGTTTTAAATTTGAAGTCCAGGATACAGTGGATCTATGACATCTGATACCATTTTCTGTAGAATATATAGGTTGAAAGACAAGAGAAGATACCTCTGTCTAATCTAGGAAACTAAGATATTGCAATGTGATCTCAATATTCCAAATGTATGGGATGTTATGATCATAAAAGATGCAATCTGTGTCTTTTCTTTCCCTATTGTCAACATTGTTATACATGTTTGATTTACTGGTCATTAATACATTGCTGATTTGGCACATTGATCTTTGGGTTTCTTATCTTAAACTTGCATTAACATAACATTCAGTTCATGTTATCATTTGGGCAGTTCTGTAGGTATCATACCCATTTAAAACCTGAGCAGGTGGGACTGGTGTTCTCTCCAACACATAGTTAAGGTGATTCTTTGTGGGACATTGTCTGGGTTGAGTGACCTGGAAGCATGCCACCAGAGCAGGGCAATGGTCTCCATGGGACAGCCTCTCAGTGCTGCTTTTCAGGCTATTGCTAGTAATTTCACGGGCTCTTCCCTCTGAAAGACTGAAAGGTGAAGTGCACAATGGGAAGGATTTTAGGGACAATAGACTAAATTAGTGATTATGATAGTTATACTTTTACTCATTGTACATTTCCTCTATTTTTACTTGATTACATTCTTACCTACATGTGTTAGCTCTCCGTTAATTAGGCCTTTATTCCCTAGTGTTGTAAACATCAGAGCCTAAGTTATTGGAAACAAAATGCTTACCAAAAGTAGATAGTAGAATGACAAAACCTAGTTTTGGAAAAGTACCCCGTTACGTTATACAGAAAAGGGAAACTTCTTTTACTTAATGGGAAACTACTTATTTCATTACTTAGTAGAGTATATTTTTGTTACCATTGTATAGCCACATCATGATGATTTTGATTTTACTTTAGTTTGCACCTTGTTCCACAGTTCCAGGCTACTATTTCCTGCCCATTTTCTGGTTACTATATACATTTTCTAATTTCTGCTTTATAGTCTAATTGAGGTCTTTGAACATTTTATATCTCAGTCTTTCTATAAGTCTCTGCTTTGGAAGCTTTCAACTTCAAATGCTATGAAAATTGTAGTAATACAAGGAGACAGACAGATACTCTGGATAGGAATGCTCTTTCCTGTGGGATCTAGAGCAAATGTATGGATCCATAAAGAGAACTGAGATATTTTGAAAATTGTGTTAAAATTTCTCTCTAGAATTTATAGAATTGGGGTGGAGAAGCAGAGGACAGCCAAATGGACTAATGCTGAGTACCTTCCACGTTCTGATGTGAGGTGTTTATGTATTTAATCTTCTCTTTTAATCCTCAAAACAATCCTACATGGGTAGGGATAATTATTTCCATATTATAGGGTCGAGTCATGGAACTAACAAGAAGTGGAGCTAGAGTTGGAACACAAGTCTTTCTGATGGCAAAGCCTATTCTACACCAACATTTCCTCAGGTAGATAAAATCTATAGTGTGGTCACTGGCTACTTCATAAATTAAAAAACTTAAGTAATCTTATAAATTTTATTGTAAAATGTTGATGAAGAGTAACATGCTTGCTTTTTAAATTTTTAGGAAATTTAAAATATTTACGAGGGTTTAGTACTTAGTCCATGTTTTAAGAATCTTTAAGGAAAAGTGAATATTTCATTTATTTTATTCCCTATGATAATGTATATCTTAACTCATTGATAAAGGTAGAGGTTACAAATAGTACAACTTTTAGAATAAGGCTTACATTTATTATTCCTTTTGGTTCTTAAAATATTTTTCTTGCTATTCAGAAACTGGTTCACTGAACTAATTGCCAAAATATGTTGTTTCATTAAGAAAATAATTTTGGGAAAGAGGCTTCTCTTATTAAGCTAATTTCAATGACCAGTCTTGTACCTTGATGTGTAATAATGAAAAAAGAGGTACAGAGAGCTGTTTTATTTGAATAATAGACTTGCCAATTAGCCATCAAGTGCTTCCATCTGTGAAACTGTTGATCAGATGGGTTAGCTGGGAAGTTTCCAGACTAGGGCATCATAAATGGCAATTGAAAACTGTCACTTTGATGATGAGGTTTCAAGTATTACACTGTTTGATGCTGTGGAACCTTTTTTCCCTCTTGCAGCACCATGTTTTTTTAGAACATACTGATCCCATTTATGAATTCTGTGGCATCAGTAGAACTTGGGAGACTTGCCACTGATGTAGTAAAGTTCTGTTTAATCTGCTCTGGGCTGTGCTGGGATTAAACCAAAGTGGTAACAGCTTCTTTCATGGCCTTCACAGTAGCATTGGTTGGTGATCTGATTGGCACAGGCAGGTGATGCTCATTGCCTTTGGGCCATGGAGCTGGCACACTTTGGCAAGTTTCTTTGCACTTTCTCACTAATACAAACTCATTTTCAAGTGTCTGACTCCCTTAAATAAACGTATAGTAGCCTAAGGCAATATATGTGTTGAGATTTCTACATGTAGCACTAGTGTGAAATAACTTTGGCTTCTGTCCTATATGTTTTTAAATTATGTAAGTTACTTACTGGTAATTATTACATTTTAAAATTTGTTTAATAATATCTTAGAAATATAAATTTTTGGAAATAGTTGTTATATATCTTTCCTAATTCTGTATCTTGCTTGCTTGACCTTATTTTTTTTCTTTTTTAACCAATTTATAGTAGAGTTTATGGCCTTATATTTTATAGGAAGTTTTCCTTAGTAAGTTGACTTCCTCTAATGCCTGTAGATATGATTAGATATTAGAGTCTCTGAATGACATTCCTCTATGGTAGGATTATACTATGCTTTTCTTTTCCCATAAATCCAGATTCCTGAAATTTGGGCAGGCTTTCTAGTTCCCAGTCTGTGTGGAGACAAATTCATGGCCCTTGTCACTTTGTGGACAACAACTTGGCCTTCTTCCTGCCCTGGCATGAATCTCTTACCTGTTATGCTCACTATGAAAGGCAGTATGTATGGGGCAATGGTGAAAAGCCAGGGCTTTGGAGCTAGGCTAGATCCAAACAGTGGCTGGGATCCATGGAAGAGGAAGAGAGAATGAAAATGCAGTATGAATGTGCAGGAAAGCCAATAGTTTGGGATCTTATTCCTGTTCTTCTTCCAGATTAGGATGTTTTAGCATCATCCCCAGATCCTTCAACCTCCTGAAGTGGACAATCTCCCAATGAGATAAAAGTATCAATTCAAATGTAATTTTTTTTTGGAATACCTGGCCACTGTGTCTTTTTTGTTCTTAGAAGGTTTGTGTGTTGTTCATCTCAGCAAAAATGCCCAGTAGTTAATAGATAATCTTGATTAAGCAATAAGTTTCCCTCTATAGGTGTGAGGAAACTGAGGCATGTAGCAATTAAGTAACCAGTATTAATATGACATTTGAAAAAAAACGTGCCTTCAGAGCAGAACTGAAAGACTATGTGGCTTTTAAGTGCTCCTCTGTAGAGCATTAAACTGAAGGACAAGAAAAGGAGAAGAGAGGCTCGATGCAGGCTCATGCCTGCATTCCTAGCACTTTAGGAGGCCTAGGTGGGATTACTTGAGGCTGGGAGTTCGAGACCAGCATGGGCAACATAGACCTTAAAAAAATTTTTTTTAGAATATTAGCTGGGTGTGGCAGTGTACATCTGTTTTCCCAGCTACTCGGGAGACTGAGGCAGAAGGATCACTTGAGTCCAGAAGTTTGAGGCAGTAATGAGCTATGACTGTGCCACTGTATTTGGGCAACGGAGTGAGACCCTGTCTCAAAAAAAAGAAGGGAAATAGATGTGACAATGTGGCCTATGCCTTTGTTCTTGGAAGAATAGAACTTTCCCTTCTGCCTTTGATCACTGCCACTCTTTCGTGCTTTCTAAACATTTTTCTTCTGATGTATTTTTCTGTCCCTGTTCCCTTAATTCCTCAGAAATAGGAACTGTGCAGTCTTCTGTGTGGTATCCTAAATAGCATTGTGAATAGATGAATGTCATGAAGTTAGGGTAGTGGTCAGGCAGTATTTCTAGGACATCTCAGAGAGATTTCTGTTCCTTAACCTCTGCCATGCTTCAGAACTTCTGAGCCTTTTATGTTTCTAATTAGCATAATTCAGGGAGTTTTTCTGAGAAACAAACAAGGTATTTTTAAATAGGTAAATAGTTATTTTTAAATAGGTACTATTATATGACATGTTACAGAGTTCAGAAGTTATAAATGGGTATATTGAATACTGTGTCCTTGGTGTCCCTGTTCCCTTCCCTGGAAACAACTTCTAGACACAATTTCTTTATATCCTTCCAAAGATAGTCTATATTAGTGCTATCCAATGGAACTTTCTGTGAAGGTGGAAATGTATTAAGTCTAGCTGCCTAACATGGTAGCCATTAGCCACATGCGGCTATCAAGACCTGAAATATGGCTGGTATGAGTGAAGAACTAAATGTCTAAATTGTACTTAATTTTAAATAGCTGCATGTTGCCAATGGCTACTATATTGAACAGTGCAATATACATACTTAATTGTGTATCCTGAAGATTGTCCTGTCCCATATTCATACATGCCTTGTTATTCTTAAATGATGGCTTGCTTTTCCATTTTATTGATGAATCATAATTTGTTTAACCAATTTTCTATTGATACATGCTTAGATTGTTTTTTATCTTTTGATTTACTAACAATGCTGTAGTAAATATCTCTTTGAAAATATTATTTCACATGCATATTCCCAGAGGATAAATTCCTAGAAGTGGAATTACTGTGTATAATCAGCATTAAGTTTAGCCTAATCAGAAAGAGTACAGGCTTTGGCTTTGAATTTAGGCTTTACCACTTACCTTAGTCACCTTGGACACATTGGTTAACTTCTTTGAGCCTCATCTTCCTCATTTATAAAATAGACACAATAGTATCCACTTTTCAGGATTATGTTATTAGAGGTAATATATGTAATGGACCTCTGTAATAGTGCTAGGAGGTCCAGTTAGGAGTGGTAGATAACAGTAGCCCCACCGATACTTATTTTATTAATAATGAAACCATAACAAGCCCGGAAGTCTATGTTTAATGTTGAATTGTGGCAGAACATTCAGAATAGCTTTGCTTAGGTTTTAGGTTTGTAAGTACAGACAGTATCCACCTTTTATTCATTTGACTTCTCTGAATTGTCTGTAGCCACCTATAAATTACTTTTCATATGCTAACTTAGAATTTTCGTATGTCAGCCAGCGAAACTATACCTTTCAAGCTCCACATGGTGCCTTGCCTGTCAGCCAACAGTTAAATTGAAGCAGTCACTATCTTAATACAGCATTGGTCATATTTGAAGATTTTATGGCATATTGGTGGAAAACAGGAAAATGAAACTGCTAATACTATTTAGAAGCAGCTGTAGGTCCTAGAACTGTATGGATTATGGAAGCATATTATAAGTTTGGATATAATTTTTTTATTTGGTATTTTCAGTGATGTTATTTACTTGAAACAAAACCCTTAGAATTATATTGAAGTTACTTTGAAACTTGATTCCTTGACCACAGGTAATTTGTGATTTTTATATTCTTAATACACTAGCAACTGTTAATAAGCTCATTTTAAGTTTTCCTTGACTTCATTTTTTATAAACATTAAGAAAGGTCTCTGTCAGCACTTTGCACTATCGTATGAATGGTTTACTTTAGAAATAACTTGTTCAGAGTTACTAGATTTTTTTTTAAAAACATTAACCAAAAAATTTTCACAAGTATGATTAAGTATCTGTTTCAGGCATGCTTTATTATATCTGTCTGTATGAGCAAGAGAGAAATGTACTCACTATTTCCTTGTTTTTTTTTTTTTTTGTTTAAATCTGAGTACCTAAAAGGCATGTTTATGACAGAATCTCAGGTAAGGGAAAAACAAACTATGAAACTTTTATATTTAAATTTAGTATTTACTTCTAAAGCATATATATTATATTGAAATTAGAATTACTGTTTTTTGGTATCAGTAATCTAAATATTAAAAGTTTATTGTTAGAAGTAGTAGGAGTAGTAGCAGCTATGTTCCAGGCACTATACCAAACACATTACATATGTTATCTCATTTAATCCTCACATTAACTGGTACCATGTTGTATGATTAGCCCCATTCACAAGGGAAAGTGAGTCTACCTTTAAACAATGAAGTTAGCAATAAACCTCAGATTTAGCCTTTTTAAAAAAAATTTTTTTAGAGACCCTGTTTGGTTCTTTCACCTAGGCTGGAGTGCAGTGGTTTAGTCATAGCTCACTGTAACCTCAAACTCCTGAGCTCAAGCGATCCTCTTGCCTCAGCCTCCTGAATAGCTAGGACTACAGGCATGCTACTATGCCTGGCTAATTTTTTTTATTTTTGTAGAGACAGGGTCCTTCTATGTTGCCCAGGCTGGTTGTGAACTCCTGGGCTCAAGCAATCCTCCCACCTTGGCCTCCCAAAGTTTGGCCAGATTTATTCTTTCTGATTCTAGAATATCTCTGCACCTTATCAATATTTTATTTTGGGAAGGAGTTAATCAGGTGTTGATAGGCATTGCCATCTACTTTGTATACTGAATTTAAAGGGATATTCCAGTGTAAATGGTCATTCTTAGTTCATGGTGACAGTCTCTTGGTTGCCAGTAAAGGTGACTTTGCACAGTTAATAATATATTTTTCAAAGCATTTGCAATAACTGAGATGATGCACTGTAGCAGAAAGGGGATTGGATTATGGATCAGGGGATATGGGTTCTGGTTCTGAATTTATCTTTTGACCATAAGTTGTGCGAGTTAATTTATCTATGTTTATTTCCCTATCTGTACGTTTTTAAAAAGTATGATTATACCTCTGACTACTTCATTGTTGTAAGGATCAATAAAAACTGATGAGAGGATTTAAAAATGTTTTGTAAAAGCATCTGACACTCCACAGATAATGTAATCTAAAAGATGATGGTCTCCAAGCACACAGCATTATGGTAAGTCGTAGAGCCTTGATGAAGCATCCCTAAAGTAGATTTGTTTTTTTGGCCCAGAATTTCTCTCAAAGAATTGGGAACTATCGTTGGAACTATAAATTATGAGAAATGAAGTTTGAAAACTACCGTGTGTATGTATGTATGTGTGTGTGTGTGTATGTGTGTGCCGTGTGCTTGTGTACATAGTTGCTATATTTCAGTTATGTTGTAGCTAGGATCAGGAGTTTTGTTGTTTTTTTTTTGAAAGAGTGAAAAACTGCTCTTAAAAATTTTTTTATTTGGGCCTTTCTTTCTGAATGAATGCTGTTTTTGACAATGATAACCTGAATTTGCTGAGCTGCTGTAACAAATCATATTATCTACTCTGTTTATAAGCTTTTTTACCTAGTCTTTCATACTTAGAAAAGTGTTTTATTTTATAATCACTGTATTTGAGAATGATCACAAGAGAAGGTACTAAAAAAGGTCATTAAGTAACTAAAATATTTTTTGACTTGTAAGAATTTCAGGATAGTAATATTTATGGGCCTTTTGTTTTTAACAACTTTATTGAAACATAACTGATACACAGTAAACTATATCTATTTAAAGTATATAATTGATAAGTTTTGAATATATACACTTGTGAAACCATCACTACAATCAAGATGATGAACATCCATCACTCTCAAAATTTATTTATGCCCCTTGGTGATCCCTTTCCTCACATTCTTCCCTCCATCCCCAGACAACCACTGATCTGCCGTCACTGTACGTTACATTGTACACTGTATGTTCGCATTTTCCAGAATGTTAATATATGGACTTATGTAGCAAATGCTTTTTTTTGGTCTGGCTTTCATTAATTATTTTGAGATTCTTGTGAGCGTATATCAATAGTTCATTTCTTTTTGTTGTTGAGTCGTGTTTCATTGGATGAATATACCAGACTTTGTTTATCTATTCACCTTTTCATGGATATTTTGCTGTTTTCTGGTTTTTGGCTATTATAAATAAAGCTGCTCTAAACATTGTGTACATGTCTTTGTATAGATGTGTTTTTTCATTTCTCTTGCTTAAACATCTAGGAGTGGATTGACTGGATCATATAGTAGATGTATGTTTAACTTCTTAAGAAACTGCTAAATTTCTTTTCGAAGTTGTACCATTTACATTCCCACCAGCAGTGTGTGAGAGTTCCAGTTCCTCCACATGCTTGACAATACTTGGTATGGTTAGTCTTTCTAATTTTAGCCATTTCAGTAGGTAGTAGTATCTGATTGTGTTTTTAATTTGCATTTGTCTAATGACTTATGATATTGAGCTTCTTTCATGTGCTTACTATCCATATAGCTTCTTTTGTGATATATTTATTCAAGTCTGTTGCCCAGTTTTTACTGGGTAGTTTGTTTTATTAATAAGTTTTGTTAGTTCTTTATATATTATGAATACAAGTTATCAAATATATCATTTGCAGATATTTTCTCCAAGTATATGGTTTATCTTTTCACTCTTTTAATGTCTTTTGAAGACCAGAGTTCTTAATTTTGATGAAGCCTAATTTGAATAAATTTTCAGTTATAAATTATGCTTTGGTGTGATATTTAAGAAATCTGTGTGTAATCCAGTATCACAAAGATATTCTCCTATGTTTTCTTTTAGAAGTTTTATAGTTTTAAGCTTCACATTTATGTTTTTGATCTATTTTAATTTTTTGTATATGATGCAATTATGGATCATATTCAGTTAAAATTTTTTTTGCAAGTGGATGTCCAATTGTTGCTGTACCACTTGATAAAATCTAGATGCCCTTTATTTCTTGCCTTACTGATCTGTCTAGAACCTTTAGTAAAGTGTTAAATAGAAGTGGTAAAATGAACATCCCTGTCTTGTTCCTGATCTTAGGGAGAAAGCATTTTTTTTTTTTTACCATCAAGTATGATTTAACCATATGTTTTTTATAGATATTCTTTATCAGGTTAAAGAAGTTCCCTATTATTCCTACTTTGTTGAGAGTTTTCATCAGGAATGGATGTTGGATTTAGTCAAATGCTATTTCTGTGTGTATTGAGGTAATCATATTGACCCCTTTATTGTTACAAGGTGATCTTCTTTATTTCGTTAATTCTTCTCTCTGAAATTATTTGATATTAGCATAGGCATTTCAGCTTTCTTTCGATTTAGTGTTAATGTGGTGTATCTTCTCCTTTTTCCCATTAACCTGTTTGGATCTTTATTTAACCTATTTTAAGTATGTCTCTTGTAGGCAGCATATAGGTAGATCTTGAGATCTTGCTTTTTTAATTTTTTAAGAGTCCAGTCTGATAATCTCAGCTTTTAAGTTGAGATATTAGGTCATTTACATTTCATGGAGTTATTGAATGTGTTTAAGTTGAAATGTCTCATTGCTGTTTGCTTAATAATTTTCTCATTTATTCTTTGTCACTTTTTCCTTTTTCTGCCTCTTTTTAGATTAATAGAATATTTTTATGATTCCGTTATATCTCCTTTGTTGGATTTTCAGGTATAACTTGTTTTTTGCTTTAGCGTTTATAGTATACATCTTTAACTTATCATAGTCTACCTTCAGATGATGTCATACTTCACTTACAATATGTGAATATTACAATAGTGTACTTCATATATCCCCTCTGGACCTTTGTGCTGTATGTTGAAACTTCATACTATATTTTTATGGGTTTTGTTTAAATACTCTATTATCTTTTTTTATTGTGGTAAAATATACATAAATGTAAAAGTTACCATTTTAATCATTTTTAAGTGAACAGGTCAGGTACATTCACATTTTTGTACAACCATCACCACTATCCATCACCAGAACCTTTTCATCTTCCCAAACCAAAACTCTGTACCCATAAAACACTTAATTTCCCATCCTCCACCCCTTTGTCCCTGGCAGCCACCATTCTTCCAGTCTCTGTGAATGAATCTCACTACTCTAGGTATCTCATGTAAGTAGAATCATATAATATTTGTCCATTTGTAACTGGCTTATTTAGCTTAGCTTAATGTCTTCAATATTCATCCATGTTGTAGTAAGTGGTAGAATTTCATTCCTTTTTTTAAGGCCGAGTAATATTCCATTGTATGTATATGCCACATTTTGTTTATCCATTCATCCATTGATGGACAGTTGGGTTGTTTCCACCTTTTGGCTATTGTGAATCATGCTGCAGTGAATATTGGTGTAGAAATATCTGTTTAAGTCTCTGCTTTTAGTCTTTGGGGTATATACAGTTGGCCTTACATATCTGTGGGTTCTGCATCCACGGATTCAACCAATTACAGATTGAAAATATTCAGAAAAGAAATTACATCTGTGTCGAACATGTGCAGACCTTTTTTTTTGTCATTATTCCCAAAACAATACAGTATAGCAACTATTTACATAGTGTTTGCATTATATTAGGTGTTATAAGTAATCTAGAGATGATTTAAAGTATACAGGAGAATGCGCATAGGTTATATGCACATAGTATGCGTTTTATGTCAGGGACTTGAGCATCTGTGGGTTTTGGTATTTGAGGGAATTCCTGGAAGCAGTCCCCCATAGATATGACTGTACTCAGAAGTGGAATTGCTGGATCATTTAGTGTAGTATCTTAGGTTGGGCTACTCTAACAAATTGCTATAGATTGGGTAGCTTAAACAAGAAACATTTATTTCTCACGGTCTAGAGACGGGAAGTTTGAGATCAGGGTGCCAGCTTGGTTGAATTCTAGTGGGGACCTTCTTCTGGTTTGGAGACTGATGACTTCTTGTGTTCTTACATGGTAGAAAGAAAGCTAGAGAGCTCTCTGGAGTACCTTTATAAGGGCATGAATCCCATTCATGAGGATGACCTAAATACCTCCCAAAGGCCTCACCTCCTAATACCATCACATTGAGGGGTAGGATTTCAACACATGGTTTGGAGGGGGGCACAAACATTCAGTTCATAATAAATGATAATTCTGTTTTTAATTTTTTGAGAAAATACCATACTGTTTTTCACAGCGAACTGTTATCTTTTAAAGATTTAAATAAAGATAAAAGATCATTCTTACCTATGTAGTTATCATTTCCAATTTTTTTTTTCTTTGTGTAGATACATGTTTTTATCTAGTATCATTTTCCTTTTACCGAAAGGACATAATATTTTTGTAATGCAGGTCTGTTGCCCATTTAAAAAATTAAGCAATTTTTCTTTTTGTTATTGAGTTGTAAGTGTTCTTTATCTATTGTGGGCACAAGCTCCCTTGTGTGATTTACAAGTATTTTCTCCCAATCTGTGACTTGTCTTTTCGCTTTCTTTTTTATTTTTTGTTTTTACCCAGTGTTTCTTTTCATCCTCTTGGTGATGACTGTTGAAGCACAAAAGTTTTTAATTTTGATGAAGTCCACTGTATCAGGTCTTCTCTTTTTTGATTTTTGCTTTTGCTGCCATGCTAAGAAATCATTGCCTGACCCAAATTAATGAAGATTTACTTCTGTTTTTTTCAAGAGTTTTATTGTTTTAGCTCATAATTATATTTAGTTCTGTGATCCATTTTGTGCATGGTGTGAGGTAGGAGTTCAGATTTGTGCTTTGAATTGTAGATACTCAGCTGTCTCAGCACCATTTGTTGAAAAGATATTTTTTCCCCATCGAATTGTCTGGTGCTTTTGTCAAAGATTAATTGATCATAACTGTTAGGATTTATTTCTAAACTTTGAATTCTGTTCTGTTGAACTCTATATCCATATTATTGTATAATATAATGCATTTAAGATTTTTGTATCACTGATTTTTGGTTATATGCATTAATGTAGTTTTTTTCATGTGTCTTGTGCTTGTGGTTTGTTGAGCTTTCTATGTCTGAAGGCTTATTATTTTCATCGATTTTGGACAAATTTTGGTCATTATTTCTCAAATATTTTTTCTGTTCTCCTACCACCCTCCCCAGGAATCCCAAAGGTATGTATGTTTTTCTGCTTTTAGTTGTAGATGGCTTTGTTTATTTTTTCCCCCAGTTTTTTTGCTTTGTGTGTTTCATTTTCTCTTGCTGCATCTTCAAGTTCATTCTTTTCTTGTGTGTGTGCAAGGTTTAATCTTCTATTAATCCTGTCCAGTATATTTTTCATCTTATAGCATTTTTTCTTCTGGCCAACCATTGACACCCTAGAGATAAAGTTTTACCAAGCCTCTGTCAGTTCACTCCCTGCTTTATCCTGTTACCACTGATATATTGTAATTTTCATCTCAAAAAGTTTGATTTGGGTCATTTTTATGTTTTATGTGTCTCTGCTTAAGTTTTTGACAGTTTAAAAAACTTTCTAATGTCTTTGCTAATTTTAACATCCGTATTAGTTCTCAGTTTTGACTGCTTGATTTATCTCCTCACTGTAGGTCATATTTTCTTGCTTCTTTGCATGTCTGGTAATTTTTTACTACATGCCTCACATTGTGAATTTTACCATGTTGTGTGCTGGCTATTTGTTATTTTTATAAATATCCTTGGTATTTGTTATGGGATGCAGTTGAATTACTTGGAACATCTTTGATTCTTTCTAGCTTTGCTTTTACTATTTGTTAGGTAAGACTGGAGCAGCGCCTTCTGTAGGACTCATTATTTTCCACTATTAAGGCTAGACCCTTCTGTCTACTGTAATCAATGACTTGTGATTTTTGAAAATTTCCACTTTGGCTGGTGGGCACAGGCACTGTTTCCAGTGCTGTGTGGGAGGTAGGTACTCTTCTTTCTAATCCTTTTGGATGATTCTTTCCCCAGACTTGGGTAGTTTCCTCACACACATGCACTAAAGAACCCTCTGAAGATCTCTAGGGTTTTCTGTTTTTGCAGCTATTTTTTATGTGGTACTCTGTCCAGATAACTCAAGCTATTTTGGTCTCCCAGTAATCTCAGCTCTGTCAGCTCAACTCAGAGAGTCCACTAGCTTCTGCCTGGGTTCCTTCCCCCTGCACTGTAGCCTGGAAAGTGTTTCAAGGCAGTAGTCTAGGGTAGTAGTAAGACACACCTCATTTGTTTCCCAGTTCAGGGGTCACTGTTCTTTGTTGTCTAATCACAGTATCAGTATCTTACAAACCATCGTTTCATATAGTTTTGTCCGTTTTTTATTTGTTTCAGGTGGGAACGTAAATTTAATCCCTGTTACTCTATCTTGGACATAAGCAGATGTCCCCTTTATTTACTTTTTACTGGGAGAAATTTGTGTTAGGATAGCTATTCTAGATGGAACTTAGACTTTAGAGAGATTAGTATTAAAATCATACTGAGATTTTAAGAAAATCTGCTCAAATTAGTTAATTGAAACCTAATTAACAGAAAATGCTATTCTTTCTTAACATTCAGAGGTAGTATACAAACAAGATGAGATGACCTATATTGCTTTATGGATATTTAAAATAGAATGTGTAGGGCAGGATTTCTTAAACAAGATAGCACAAATAATAAAGGGACAGATCGATTCATTTACATTGAAATTTAAATTTATTTTCATCTAAAAACACCATCAAAAACAGTTAACATTTGTGGAACACTTATTATGTGCCAGGCACTCTTCTAAGTACTTTAAATGTATTAAGCCATGTAATCTTTACCACTCTGTGAAGTTTTGTTATTTTCATAATACTCATTTTTCAGATGCAATTGAGGCATGGAGAAGGGTAAAAAGCAAAACAATGAGCCACAGATTGGGAAAGATATATCTAACATACAGTTGACAAAGTATTGGTTATCAGTATATATTGAGCTTCTGCAAATCAATAAGGAAAATTCTAATTTTAAAAATGGGCAAAAAATATGAATACTAGAAGAAACACAAATGTTCTATAAACACATATAAGCTAGTGGTAGTATACGCCCCCTTTGGAAAACAATTTGGCAGAATCTAGTGACAATAAAGATTTGCCTACCCTACAGCTTAGCAGATCTTTTCCTAATTATATTCCCTAGAGAAAGTTTCCCACATGGATACTAGGACATTCATAACAGCATTGTGTATAACAGGGGTCGGTAATCTTTTCCTTAAAGGGCCAGATAGTAAATGTTTTAGGCTTGTGGGCCATATGATCCCTGTCACAACTACTCAATTCCATTCTGCCATTGTAGTGCTAAAGCAGCCATATATAATACAAAAATGAATGCGCCTGGCTGTGTTCCAATAAAATTTCATTTTAAAAAATAGTCAGCTGGTTTGTCCACAGGCCGTAGTTTGCTGATCCCTAGTTTATAATATCAAAATTTGAAAACAACCTAATTGTCCATCAGTAGGAGAATGTGTATATAATTGTGCTTAACAATCGAATTTTGTAAAGAAGTGAAAGTGAGTGATCTTCGCAAATCAGCATGATTAATTCATACTAACATAATGAAGGCAAAAGCAAGTGGAGGAATAATACATTCTGTATGATCGTTTTTGTATACAGTTTAAAAATATTAAAAATAAAAATGTATGTTACCTGTGTACACTTATGTAGTAAAAGTATAAAGAAAGGCATTCACCAGAATTGGCATAGTGGATATATCTGGGGGTATAGAGTGAGAGTGGGGATGCAATCAATCAGCAAAAAGGACACAGGGGCTTCAGCCCAACTGCTTTAGTGATGTTTTATTTCATAAGCTGGGTGGTAAGTTTATTGTATTATTCATTAGACCTCTTTGGATTTCTTAAATATTTCACAGTAGATTTTACAAGAAATAAATAACAGTGGTTACAGAAAACATTTGTTGTTCCCTCACGTTCCTGCCGCATTGGGCTCTCTCACTCTCAAGGGGGCAACGTTCTACTCTTAGGCCTAAGACAGATCAGCTGTCTAAGTAAATGACCCCTGTGCCCAGTCTGCTGCCTAATTGGTTTACCATCTCAGTCTCTTGTTCTGTAAGTATGCTTCAGTCCCAGCCCTAATAGTTCCCTTTTCTCTAGCCTCTCATTTATTTTGCCATTTGGATATACTTATCTTTCTAAGAGAAAGTTCTTAATGGAGACCACACAAGCAAAGGATTGCCTTTGGCATTTTCATGTATGCCTGGCTCACAGAGGCATCATGCTTGGCGTGTTTGTGGGTGAGAGAGTGAGTCAAAAATAAAAGCCAAAACTGCGTATATTTATAAAGAGATCGAAGAGTTATACCATCTTTTTTGTGTGTGTTTGGCAATCTTTCTCTAGTGTGGGATTATTTCAGTTATGTCAGTAGCCTTCTTCAAACTTTTTGATTTTTCTATTAAGACATTCCACCCAGGTAACGAATGTAGTATGCAGAGCACTGATCTGGATGCTGTGTGAAGTTACAAACAAGTAAATGCCAAACAGTGTTTGACTTAATGGAGACTTAATGACATGATGAGGCGAAGAGTTTTAGCAGAGAAAATCTAGGGCAGCTATGGAGCACTGCTCGGGGTATGGGAGGAAATTTCACTGTTAGCTAGACTAGGGGGAGGAATCAGAGAGACCAGCAGGGCTCTGTGCATGGTGCGGTCTGAACTGTGAATGTTTTCTTGCCTGAAGTAAAAGACATATTTGTCTGTTAGTAAATGATTCTTTTAGTGTTTGGAAAGAGAAGATACTTCAAAGTAGATACTGCTTTCCAACAAGAATGGAAACCATGATACGTATATCATTAAGATGTAAATTTAGTTTGTGTTCTTTTCCTAACAGGGTCCTGTGGGTGTCCATTTGGTGAGGATACTTTAGTCTTAAAGGTATTATTTAAAGACAAAGACGTGGTAATAGATTTTGAAAAAAGTGTTGGTATGCTTAGTAATATAAAGTTGCCTCTGGCTTAAGCTAGGCATAACAAATAAAATGTGAAAGGGACTTAGAATAGAAAGTAGTTATAGTTACTTGGAGATAGAGTTGCTAGAGTTAGCAAATAAAAATACTGGATGCTTATTTAAATCAGAATTTCATATAAACAATGAATAATTGTTTAATATAAGTATGTCCCAAATATTGTCTAGGATGTACTTAATAAAAATATCTATCTGAAATTCCAATTTAACTTGGCATCATGTATTTTTAAATGGCAATCTTGTTTGGTGTTCAGCTATAGTAGTTTATAGAGAAAGAAGCAAACTAGTTCCACTAAGACTAGCTGTTTAATTTTGAGTGAATAACTTACTTCTATAATGGTTTCAGATAGTCTTAAATTGCTTCTCTTTGGGTAGGGCTTAACCAGCCATTTGCAGACAGACTGGATATCATGTTATTACAGCTATGTTGACTTCACTTTGAACTTTGTAATGTCAGGTCTCAATCAAGGTAATAGGAAAGAAGATCTCAGATCATTTCCAATAAGAGTAAAAACAGAATTAGTTAAAATGATATATAAATGGATTTCATGTCCACATAAATATGCTTGTAGTTAATCACCAGAATGCTGTAATGTAGGTGTGGTTAGAAGCAATCAGATTCTAGAGATTTGGGATATGGCTTGAAGGTATTTGATATCTTGATTAATGGTATTGATATTTACTCAGCTGCCTAAGGCAAAACCTGCAATCCCATTGTACTTCTCCATTTCCCCCACATGTAATTATTAATAGTGCCCAGCTATTATACTATGGAGTCTGCTTCGAATGTGTTTCTTCTCTTCTGTCATTGCCTCTGCTTAATTCATAATCTTACCTATATCCTCCTGTCACCAATCTCCCTTAGTAAATGTTCCCACCACCAGAAATTCGATAGTTCTTTTTAAAATGTGGAACCTGATTATTTTATTCATTTGTTTAAATATCCTTGAAAAGGCCTCAGTCATTTTCACTGTAGGATAAAAATTATAGTCCTCAGGTCAAACTGTCGTGATTCTCAAGGGGATGGGAAAGGAAGGGCCATGTCTCCCAAAAGGGCCATGATCAGCATCATCTGGGAGTTTTCCAGAATGATATACGTGGTAGTGTGCCATGGTTGCCAGTGAGATTGGTCTTATCACTTAGATATACTAGGGCAGAAAGAAGGTCAAAGACTGGTATATCTTCACAGAATAGCCCCTTTGGCCCTTTTATGAGTTGATCTGCTGTCTAGATTTTACATCCTTTATGATTTTTCTCTTTCCAGCTTCAACCTTCTCCTATCCTGAATTAGCTATATTATACTATTTGTAATTCCTCAAGTGTCCCATACCACTCTGCCCATCCATTATATGACTTTTTGTAAGGTACTCTCTCTCTAAAGAAATGGCCTTTGCTTCCATTGTTTGTTTAATGAATTTATTGTTTCCTTCCTTCTAGACTACTTAAATGATCCCTTACTCTGCCCCTTCCCCTGAAAGTCTTCTATGGTGTGTTAAGAAGAGTGGGTTATACTTTGGGGCAACCCCTAAATCTTAGTGGCTTAAAACCACAAACCTTTCTTTTTCACTCACACTTCGCGTCTATCATATCTCACCTGGGTGGTGTGTTCTGTGGTGTCATCCTTACTCTGGAACTCAAGCTGACAGAGTACTTGTCATTGAATGCTGGCTTTTAAAAAGCTTTGATTGAAAATGACACAGGTCACTTCTATTTACATTTCATTGGCTAAATCGAGTCACATGTTCATACTTAACTTCAGAAGGTCAGGGAAGTACAGTCCTATTATGTGCCTGAGAGAGGGACCAGAAATAATTCATGGACAGCAATAATTACTATATATAATGTTTCCAACCTGATTAATCTCTCCCTATTTCATATTTAATTTTTTTTTTAATTTCAGTTTTATAGGGATATACACGTTTTGGTTACATAATTTGCTTTTGTACAGTTTGAGTCAGTTATCACCCAGTTAGTGTCCATCGTACCCATTAGGTGTGAATTTATCCATCCCCTCCTCCCCCATCCCACCTACTCGATTTCTCTTGAGTTTTTCTTTCATGTGTACACATAAGTGTTGATCGATTAGTTCCAATTTAGTATTGAGTACATGTGGTGTTTGTTTTTCCATTTTTGTGATACTTCACTAAGAAGAATGATCTCCAGTTCCATCCAGGTTGTTACAAAAGAAACAATTTTTTTATGGCTGAGTAGTGCTCCACGGTATACATGTACCACATTATATTACTCCACTCATGTATTGATGGGCACTTGGATTGTTTCCACATCTTTGCGAATGTGAATTGTGCTGCTATAAACATTTGAATGCAAGTGTCTTTTCTATAAAATGTCTTTTTTTCCTTTTTACCTAATAGTGGAATTACTGGATCAAATGTTAGGTCTACTTTTAGTTCTTTGCGGTATCTCCATACTACTTTCTATAGAGGTTGTACTCCTACTTCATATTTCTATGACATTTCATAAACCTCTAAATTTCACTCAGTTGAAATTGTAATAGAAGCCCGTAGTAATGTAGAACTTGATGCCTTTGGTTATTGGCTCTAGACCTCTTAAATTCCTAGCTAGCTAGTTGGGCAAACTCACCCTAGCCATTTCATTAACCTCACAATAATGAAATCCTTTGCTTTATAAGCTTCTATCAGTGGTTCTCAACCTTGGCTGTACTTTAGAATCACTTTAGGAGCTAAAAAATAAAAAATAAGATTCCTGAACCTCACCTTAGAGCAATTAAATCAGAATCTCTGAGGGTAAGCCCCAACATCAGAATTTTTTAACCTCTCCCTGTGATTCTGAGCTATAAATAGGGCTAAGAACTACTGGCTTACATGTTCATTGCTTATTTGCTTTCTTAGAAGGCTCTTTGAAGATTGGGCCATGCTTTTATTATATCCCCAAGGCTTATTCTCTTTTCTATTATTTTGGCACCAAATCCAAGTTCTAATCATACGTTCATTTTTATATATACATGTGTATCGTCTGTCTTCTACACTACGTTTTAGGGTTCATGGTATACCTGGTGCATGTCATAGTGTCTGCCACACAAGTTTCCCAAGTCTTTTTTTTTCCTTTTTTCCTGATAGCCATGCCCACATTCACCCATTTTTTTGTATTCCTTCTCCTCTCTATATGGTACTCTGTTTTTCTTATATATTGTTCCTTTGTCTTTCTCTTTTTTTTTTGTTAGATGAGATAAATAACATTTGAAAAATAAAGCAAAATGCAAATATAACATATTTGAAAAATATATAAAGGAAGATACACACATGTAGGCAAGGTTATTAGTATTTTGTGTTAACACCTCCGGGGCCTAGCTTTTATGGCTGCTTAGTGGCTCTAACAGCTGATCACAGTAGCATCCACTTAACCTTCAGCTACTTTGATCAGTGATCCAACTAATCCCAGCCTTGAACTCTGTGTCTTCTCTTCCATTGGTGCCCATTGCTGGGATGTCAAATAATCAGCTTTTTATATTATTTGTTAAAAGAGCATTTTGTTCTGAGAACTGTATGCTAAGGAGAAATAACCTGTCTTCAAGACTGAGTCAGATGTAATATTTGTACCAATTCTATAAACTGAGGAGACACTCTATATCACAGTAGTGAAATTCTGTCATGTCCTAAGACTTAACATTTTGTATGAAAAAACACATCATCTTATCCTTCAAGTATTGTCTTGTGACTATGTTATTTATTTTAAGCATGTCAGAGAACAAACTGGTTTATATTCTTAAGTGCTGAATATTTTTCATAAAGGCAAAAGTGTGGATAAGAATAAAGCACTTCTACTTTTAAAGATGCCCTTTAAAAAAAGTCACATCCTCAGAAAAGCACCCATTGAAATTGAAGCAGTATTAACTCATGTTTGACTAATTAGGAATCCATGCATTAGTCAGTCCATTTTATTGTTTAAAAAGCTTCAAATGGTAATATGCAGGATGATTGCTGTTTCAGGTCTCTGTGCCTTTCAATGTGTCACTTTCTCTCCTTGGAATGCCATTCCTTGCCCTTCTCTCTTCTTTTTTACTTTTATTTTTTGCTTGGAAAAGACCTACAAATCCTTCAATTCTTAGCATAAGGGAAGATTTTGTGAAATAGATTGCTATGACTTCTGTGCTCCCTTTACATGCCTCTAGTTTTGTATTTATGTTGCAATCATGGTTTTTCTAATATTTCTTGCCTACCTTCTACTTTATAAACCTTTTAAGGGCAGGGACCTGCTTACTGTTATTGAGACAATACATGGCATATGGGGTCTCAAGTCTGTGGTTCTTGAGTGAATAAATAAAAATGTGCATTCTTTGTGTTTTTGTAACATTCCATAGAAGATGGGCTAATTAATGAATTATGGATGCTTTTCAGAATAACCAATTTATTTATGGTTGATTTATTTTTACATGTTTCATAATTTAAATACATAAATAATAGTGTCATAGTTGAACGGTATGAAAAAAAGGGCCATTGGTGACTATAAGAACTCTAAATCCAGTTGTAGGGTCTATTATGGAACAATTCTGATTCCTTCTGCTTGATTTGGGACCCTATTTCCAGTTATAAAACACAGCATGCTTTTGCCACTCTTAAAGGTTGTAGTTATCTTCTGGTTTCTGAAATTTGAAACAATCCTCTGTGAATGATGCTTCTTTCTAACAGTGATAGTCAAGCATTGTGCTTGCTCCCTTCTCATTGACATGGAGCAGAGTGATTGTCACTCAGAGTGGAAGACAGTCAGTGCCTATTCTGGTGAGACAGATTTCGTGTATGTCTAAAGTGATTGGTGCTCATGACATATTTCACACACATACACACACACATTTTTAAGTAGGTGAAAATTGTTTCAAAGTGAATATCAAGGGTGGTCTTAAAGGGAAAGAGATGTCACAGCTGGGCATTGTGCACTGGGCTGCTAGCCCCTATGTTACTTTGAACGGGTCTTTTTATAACCAGATAATGGTGTCATCTTCTCCCCTCTCTCCTGCTGTTACATTGCCTTACCCCACTGAAGTTTTTATAGTCTCAAAATACTGGCTCCAGGGCAGCCACTTATTGAAGGAGCTCAGTAGGCCTAGGGAAAAAAGTTTTCAGAGAGGCAGGAACTAAGTTTGTCAAATAATTGGAGGACTTAAGAGGAGGTGGGTGAGGCAGGGAAAGAGATATGGAATATGGTACAATTTCCATTTTTTGACATCCCTGAAGCATTATATTTCCCATTATCTTGGTCTTTGCTAATGAAGTTAATAAATAAGCATATTGTTGTTTATAGTTACTCAAGAACCCAGCTATATTTCAACAGTGGCTCAAATTATATCTCTACTGTCATGTTGGTAATTATTTATTGGCTAATCACAAGGTAAATAGTGTCAGGTATAAGTTTTCTAATGTTTAGTTATTACTCTTATACTGCGAGTTTTTATTAAAGTCAGTACTTTCAAGATTATTCAGATGAAAGATGCAGTGTATGTATGTTAATTTTTATTTGTAATATTTAGAGTATTATTTATATAACTTTTATTTTAAATTCCTATAATACTTAAAATATATGGCAATATTAGTATTTATAAATGTGGCATTTGAAAAGCAATGCATCATTATTTTGGCATTTTCATTCTTATTTTCTTTCCTTCTTTTTGTCTTTTTTTTTCTTTTGAAGAATTAATGCGCCATCTGGAAAGCTCTGAGATCATGCCATAAAAGGAATTTTGGCTTTTTTGGCAACCAGTCATAGGCTATGCTGTGATTATGCACCTTATCAGAATAATGAAATGTAATTAGAAAGGTGTATTAACTCATATATGTTTCAAAACATTTTTATATTGGGGATTCTTGTATAGACATTATGGGAATTTAAAAAATTACCACTATTCTATCCCAAGGTTAAGATGATTAATGGGACAGTTGTTGGATCCTCAAACAGAAATATAAATTGAACCCCTATATGTCTGAGTGGTTCTACGCTATTTCTAAACACTGTATCCTGTATCGTTTCAGTATTAGAGAAAAACAATTAGTTTATATGTTTTTGAGAGGGGAGAGTTGCAGTATTACATTGCAGTTAACTTGCTCTGTTCTTCTGAATAATACAGTCTGTGGAACTGTCAGCCAAAGGATCTTTTGGGGGGGGGGCGTTTTTTTTTTTTTAACTCTAAAAAGTAACAAGTTTTTTAAATTAATTGAAAGAAAACAGCTGAAATCATGCATTGAAAGGGTTAAGTCGACATGAAAGAATTCATTTCCACTTTAATGACCCAGTCTTGCTGGGTTAGGACGATGGGGAACATGCTTCTGACTTGTACTCCTATTGCCAATTAACACCTCCTATAACAGGTTGCCTCAGCTAGTCATTGAAGCTCAGGCAGTAGAAATAGTTTACATGCAGCTTGTTTTTCACACTAGTTGTTTAATACTCACAAAATTAAAGTATTAAAAGGTTGTTTCTTACCTTGCTGGGTAAGAGATAAACAATACAGTAGTAGTTATTTATATATGTTTGAATTCACTTATTTCGTGTTCAGGGTTTTTTTTTTAAAGTAGTTTTTAGTTGAGGAAACTGAAGGTAGTGGTTTCATCAGATTTTTTAATTTTATGATAGAATTTGTTGAGCATTACACTGGATACCATAAAATTAAGAATTATTTTCTTTCAACTACTCAATAAATTGTAAGTTTAGGTTTTATTTTGTTTGTAAAAATATAATCACCTTCATTTGTTTATAAAACCTGTTTTCTTTTTGTTAAAAAAACAAGTATTTTAATAGACTTTTAAAAAGAATTCTAAATATGCACCTTTAAACAGCCATTGTAAAAATAAACCCTACGTAATATTTTAATATTAGAACAACTTTTTTTTAACAAAGTTTGGAGTGTTTGGTGTCATTTCCTAAGATGACTTTCTATTTTTAGGTATTTTTGGAGTGTTGCAGATCAGTGATACTATTTATTTTACATTTCTTTTAAGTGACACTTTGGTTCATGTTTAATCAGCAGGTATTTTAATAACGTAATAAAATTGGCTAAATAATTGATACCAGTTCACACTAAGAGAAAGGTGGAGTAATATAACTAATAGTGTTAACAAATTTGTTGAAAGGCCTGAGTAGGTAACACTTTGAGGCGTTAGTTTTTATGCTGTTGTAATGGCAAATGCCTTCCCTTTTTTTTTTAAGTGCTTAGTCAACGAAGGCCGCCCAAGTAAAAGTCACAGCTTTTTATGCTGGATCAGATTTTAACCTTCTAAATGGGGGGCGGGGAACAACCCATGTCTCATTTAATTTGACCACATTTAAAATTTGTGGACCTAGATGATAATTTTCGGTTTTACTAAATGTGGCAGATCAGAACTTCTTGTACAGAGGTTAAGTTTGATGCCTTTGTGGAGTCCATAACAAGCTTTATATCACTGGTTGGTTAGATTTTCATGAATGAATAAAGGCTGGTCACACTGCTTGTGCCTATGGCTCAACTTTTTATCCTACAGTTCTGTTAGATAGCTGACTTAGACTTTTAGTCTAAGTTTTAAAAGGCGTGGATTCCCCCCCCCCCTTTAAAATAAACTTATTTTAAATAAAGAGTCAGACTTAGGTGATTTCTGAGTTGCTTGTAGGAATTGAGTATTGAAGATTTATATAGCAAAAGTAATTATTTCAATTTCTTGTTCTTATGAGAGACACACATTTTAGTTTCACTTTTTTTTTTTACAGAAATAGGTAACTATAAGTCATATCCCAGTTCTCAAATGGTAGCATTCAAGTTTTAACAGTAGATTATAAAGTTGTAGAACATTCAGATGTTTCTTATTTTACTTATCTGTTGTTGGTGATGTATGTGTTTTTATTTTATAATGGCATTGTGTGAAATATAGACCAATTGTCTTTAGTTTTCAGTTTAGTTAGCTTAAGAACCACTTTAGTTTTCCTGGTGCCTTCGGTTATTCTAATAGTTATTAAAGGACCTTGAAGCTTAAGTTCACATTCAATCTCCAAAAAATGACTTTCTGTTCTTGTTTATTATGGTAGTAATATAGTTGTTACAAGGTCAACAGAGTTAAATTGAATAGTTCATATACTATATAAACTTGTAATTTTAGAGCTATGTTGTTTATTAAGCACCAGAAAGAAGACATTGTTTTCCATCACTATTTTTTAGAATAATAACAGCCTAGGTCAATTTTAAAAATTCAAAAAATATTTGGCAGTCAGGTTTTCATTTGATTTATATAATTGTACAAGTTTTTAAACCTCAGTTTACCTAACATTTAGCTTAGTTTCTTAAATATAATAATTTTTCAATAAATGAAAGATGATTTTTTTTTTTTTGAGACAGAGTCTCACTCCTGGGCTAGAGTGCAGTGGCGTCAGCCTAGCCCACAGCAACCTCAAACTCCTGGGCTCAAGCAATCCTTCTTCTTCAGCCTCCTGAGTAGCTGGGACTACAGGCATGCACCACCATGCCCGGCTAATTTTTTCTGTATATTTTTAGTTGTCCAGCTAATTTCTTTCTATTTTTAGTAGAGATGAGGTCTTGCTCTTGCTCAGGCTCTTGCTCTTGAACTCCTGAGCTCAAACGATCCTCCCGCCTTGGCCTCCCAGAGTGCTAGGATTACAGGCGTGAGCCACCGTGCATGGCCAAGATGGTTGAAATGATTCACAGTCTGTAAATTTTTTCAGGTCTTGTTTAGTCGTACGAATGGGAGATGTATAATTTGTCCTCATATGTAATCACATATGTCCATTTTTAGTTGAATATAAACAGTAAACATAGCCTAATAATAGTTAAGTCTAACTTGAGAAAACAGTTTGTATCAATTTCTACTTGTGAAATCTTTTGTTTCTCATTAAAGTCATAGGATTGGAAATATGAGATATGAGGGTAAGGGTAGTTAAAGGGACTTGGAAACTTTCTCTGGGTAAGGGATAAAAACCATCAGCTGTGTCTGTTCTACCGAGTAGCGCCTCCCAAGCCTAAGGTTCTGCCTCTGTGGCTATTACCACTTCATTATCCTGACCTCTCTTACTCTATATATTTTCCCTCTTGGATTTTCTTGACTCGTACTTTTTTTTCCTTAAGTTTTTTAATGTTCAAAATAGAGCTATACCTCAATACCTTTATTTGCCTAGAGCATAGCCATCTAGCACTTGAAATACCTTAAATTCTAAATATTTGAGAACTCTGCTTCTGTAATGAATTAGTGTCCTGTTTTTGTTTTTTACGTTAACTCCCTTCTTTAAAATACATTAAAGTTATACTCAAATTTTAATTTTATATGCTTACACATATATAGTCAATAGGAAATGGCTCCAGGTGGCAGAAAATTCTAAAATTATAAACAAAGGAAATGAAATAAGCCTCCAGAATGAAAGTAGATCTGGGCATGTGAAAATGGGATGGTATGCTGTAGTAGAAAAAGTATATTACTAGAAGTCAGAAATTGTATTTTAGTCTTGATGATAATACTGTTTAGCTTTCTGATCTATGGCAGTAGGGTATATTTTGAGTACCTAACAAGCTTCTTGAAGGCTTTGTTTAACCACACCTCTGAATTGCTAGGCACATGGTCAATACTGAAGTATTATTTGTGGCCTGAGATTGATCTCTGCCACACATTGGATAAAAATGATATATTTTTTCAGAGCCTGAAAAAGAAACTCCAGATTTTCTCTGATGGGACTGTGTGGCTCATGTAATGATTTGGAAGACTTCAGGTTAAACAAAGATAAACAGATTTTTTCTACCCTGGGATTTTTCTTAAAGCCTTTTATATTCTAACATACAATATACATTTTTGGTGGTAAAGTGGATACACAGTATATTCCAAATTTAGTTGCCTAGGAGTGAACTCTTTGGATGGTATTTTCTTGCAACGCATTTCTCAAAAATAAATATTTTTAAAATCTCTGCCACACTGCAGAATAACAAAGAATTGAGAAAAATTGGTGGTATATGGAATATAAGGAGTGAAGGAGCAAGTTAACAAAATTTTTGTCTAGATTTCTAGCTTGAGACTCAAGATATTAATTAGAATGATAAGTTGGGCAGGTTAATTTGTAGAGAAAAATGAAGAGTTTCATTTTTGAAGGCATTGAATTTGGGCTGTCTCCCTTGGGAGATAATATGATGACTGACAGTAAATTAGGCGAGAACCTAAAAAATATAGTCTGATTTAATCAGTCATTGATAGTTTTAGTCAGTCATTGAACCCTTTTTTTATAGCATTTTAACTAACTAGAATAGCTATGTTAGATTAACTCCAATTACAGGAAACTATTAACTTTAACTCTTCTTTAGATACCTTGGACTAATATAAGATTTTTTCTTATATTGAACCCAAATTCACTATCCCATAAGCTTCTTCCCATTAGCTCCTAGTTCTCTATACTATATAGTCCATATCAATAGTTCTCAAACATTAGCATCAGAATCACCTGGAAGACTTTTTAAAACTCAGATTTCTGGGTTCTGCTCTCAGAATTTCTGATTCAGTTAAGAGTAAGCATTGCTAACAAGTTCCCAGGTAATGCTGATTGGACTGGTTCAGGGACTATACTTTGAGAACTGTTGGTCTAAACTTTGTTTATCAGGCAACTTTTTAGGTATTTAAAGAGAGATATTTTGTACCTTGAGTCTTGTCTTTTCTAAATTTCATCAAGTTCTTTTGAACATTTCCTATATATCATGACTTTAAGTCATGTTCCTGTCCTGGGTAGCTCAGATACAGATAACGAAGAACTCTCTGAAGTAGAATACTTTACTAGAGTCAAGAATTGGCCCAAAAAAGGCTGTATTCTTGAGTGGTCTAAAAATGCTTTGCACTGGTAAACATAAGCCTACCTGGTTGTTGTATAGGTTCATTCCTAATTTACCTCTTCTTGTTATCATGACTTCCAAAAAGGGAGAGAAATCTGCCTTCATGTGAATGTACTTGCCAGCCATGCTTTTTTCTTAGTTTTCTTTTTTTTTCCTCCTCAGCTTTATTGAGGTATAATTGACAAAACTATTTGATGTTAAGATGTACAATGTGATTTGATATACATGTGTTTTGTGAAATGATCATCATAATCAAGTTGGTGTACACGTCACTTTACCATGCTGTATATTAGATCCCCCAAACTTATCCATCTTATAACCAAAAGTTTATACCCTTTGACCTGCATCTTGCCTTTTTCCCACCTCCCTACCTCTGGTAAGTACCTTAACCGGCTACTATACTGAATATTTTAACTTACAATCCTGAAGGAACCCTTCACTAACTTAAAAAGGAAGAGGCAATGTTCTAGTCTACATTTCACTTTCTTGTTCTTTTTCTCGCCCTACCCCCTTCTTTTTTTGAGACAGGATCTCGCTTTGTTGCCCAAATTGGAGTGCAGTGGCATAATCATAGCTCATTACAACCTCCGACTCCCAGGCTCAAGCAGTCCTCCTGCCTTAGCCTGCTCAGTAACTGAGACTACAGGCACTTGCCCAGCTAATTTTTAAAATTTTTTGTAGAGATGGGGGTCTCGCTGTGTTGCCTAGGCTGATCTTGTATTCTTGGCATCGAGTGATCCTTCTGCCTCAGCCTCCCAAAGTGCTAGTAGTGAGCCACTGTGCTGTCCTACTTACTGTTTCTGTGAGTTCAACTTTTTTAGATTCCACCTGTAAGTGAAGTGTCTTTCTCTGTCTTATTTCACTTAGCAGAGTGCCCTTGAGGTTCATCTATGTTGTCACGAATGGCAGGATTTCCTTTTTATGGCTGAATAATATTCCATTGCATATATATACATATATACACACACACACACACTTTATTTAAAAGAATGGAATTTCTTTATCCATTCATCTATCGGCAGACACTTAGGTTATTTCCATATCTTGGCTATTGTGAATGCTGCAGTGAGCGTGGGAGTGCAGATATCTTTGCATGGCACTGATTTCTCCTTTGGGTATATACTCAGAAGAGGAATTGCTGGATCATATGGTAGTTCTATTTTTTAATTGTTTGAGAAACTTCCGTAGTGTTTTCCCTAATGGCTGTACCAGTTTACATTCCACCAACAGCGTACAAGGGTTTCCTTTTTCTCTACAACATCACCTCATTCTTTTTAAGTTAGGGGAGGGTTCCTTCAAGATTTGTTAAAATATTCAGTATAATAGCAGGTTAGGATACTTACTTTTTTTTTTTTTTTTTAAATTTCAGTATATTATGGGGGTACAGATGTTTAGGTTACGTATGTTGTCCTTCTCCGCCCTCCCCCAAGCCCCCCAAGTCGGAGCTTCAAGCGTGTCCATCCCCCGGGTTAGGGTACTTACTTTTAACTTAAGGTTATATTGCTGGTTAAGATAGCTAGAGCTATAGAGATCTCAGAGAAAGGGGGTTTCAACAATGCTTTTAAATTATAGGTTAAGTTATTTGTATTGTTCAAAGAATTATCTTGAGTGTTCTGGTTCCTGCAAACATCTCTGCTTATTTACTCAAATAATTTCTAGGAGTGAAAGAGTAGGTCAAAAAGTTTGTGTAGTAGTAAGGCTCTTGATACACATTGCTGAGTTGCTTTTCTGATAGATTATATTAATACCATTTTATATTCCCACCAATGGTGCTGATAGTGTTTTTTTTCGTTATGCCTTCTCTAAAATTGGGCATTGTAAAGCTATTTGGTAGGAAAAAAACCCACAATGTCTTAATGTGTTAATTGGCATTTCTTTAATTAAAGAAGGTTAACTAGGGAGGTTGAGCATTTTTCATATTTATTTCATCATGTATTATTTCTTATGTAATTAGTCTCTGCCCATGTTTCCATTGTAGTTTTAGTATTTTAAAATTTATAGTGTATTGACTTTTTGTCATAAATGGGAAAACTATTTTTCAGGGTGTTCTGCTTTTTAACTTTGTCAGCATTCATAAATTTTAGATTATGTTGTTAGCTTTGTGTTCCTTTATTTGTTCAGTTGAGCTTGTACCTAACATGTGTTTCTTTACCCAGATCATATAGACATTCACCAATTATTTTTAGCATAGTTTTTGTTATGCATTGCTTTTTGAAAAAAATATAACTCTTTAATCCATCTGGGTGGTGCTGTAACATGATATGGAGAAGCAAATTTAGTTTTAAATGCTTGCAGTATTAAACAAGAAAAAAATGAGGAATTAAAATAGAATATGTTCAATTCTGTGGTGATAACTTTGAAACCTAAATGAAATGAAACTTTCTGCAACAATATAATCTAGTCTCAAGATATAGATAACCTGAATTTATTAATATCACTGAAAGTTATAAAAATTAGCTCCAAAAACAGCCTCAGAGCCAAATGTTTTAATAATGAACTCTTCCAAATCTTAAAGATATAGATAATTTTTTATTCACACACATATTATTAGAACATAGAAAATGGAGAACTGTGTAATTGGAAAACTTGTAAAATTTTCCAGTGTATTTTATAAATCTAGCATAATGATATCAAAACCTGACAAATTTAACAGAAAAAAGAAAATCCAAGACCAGTCTCACTCAAGAGAAACAAAAACTATGAGTAAAAATGTAGTAAATAAAACAAAAAATCCAGAAGTACAAAGGTGATTTAACACTAGGAAATATTAATGTAATATATCACTGAAGAAAAGCAAGGTGAGTGAACCATAGTGACCATTGTGGCTTCTTTTACATAAGAAATGTAGATCTCATTGACAAATCTTGCCCAGTATTTTCTGCTTTAATTGTTACTTTTAAGCAGCATATACATGAATTTCTACTTTAAATCCGTTATAAGAAGCTTTTGTCTTTTAATAAAGGACTTTAATCAATTTATACATTTTCATAGCCAATATATGTGATCTTACATTGTTTGGTATTCTTGTTTTTCTTCTTTCTTGAAAGGTTTTCTACTGTTGTTTATTTGTCAATGTTGTGTTTGATTTTTCTTCTCCATTAACTTGGTTAGATGTACATTGTGTTTTAATTTTTATTATGGTTACTTTAAACTTGAGTTCAAAAAACTATTTAATCCACATTTCCAGAATAGTCAAAGTCAACACTTAGTTACTTGGATAATAATTATGGATTTGGACCCTGGTTATTTATGTTATTTAGCTCTATCTCTGTTTTTAATTGTGTTCAGTGGTCTTA